>PVIY010014768.1:35451-55744 GCA_004026745.1 Myrmecophaga tridactyla
TGTCATGAGAGGTATAGAGATGGTGGACTGAAAGAAAGTATCAGGATACTGGAGCGCGTGAAGAAGCTCATTGGAAGTGCTCTGGCTGGGGTTGGCTTCGAAGGGAGGTCTTAAACCCGCTTGTGTATGTGTGTGTGTGGGGGGGGGTGGGGGGGCAAATAAAAGTGCTCTGGCTTCCATCAGTTAAGAAAAATGATTGATTCTCTATTCATGTGCATGCTTTAGTTGGGTTTTGAACCTATTATTTTTCTTCCCATGGCCCCTCTTGGTAATGGTTTCTAACTATAATGGTGGAATCCCAATGTTGTACTAAATTCTGTGGCAGGAGGTCACCAGAGTAAGCTGTACTTATTTTCCACTGAAGGCGGTTCTTATTTATTTCCCAGGAAGAAAAACACTTGGTTGGTACCTGAAGTTTCTGTTTTGTTTGGCATGAAAACTAACCATTTTCAGGAACTGCAATAGCGAGGTGCCACGCAGAGGGTGGGGTGAGCTGTGAGTCATGGGAATGCAAACTCTGCAGTGTCAGGGCAGGTAGGCATCACCTTTTCTTAGACTCAGGTGAAAGGCAGGTCAGCTTTCCAGTAGTGTGGTCATTATCACCCTTGAAATCCCTCTTCTTTGCCACAGACTGTCAGCTCCCCTTGGAGATTATCAGGGTCTAGTAATGAATGGCAGCTGGACAGGACCTTAAAGATACCTGTGCCCATTGATTTGACCTATTCCTGTACTCATTATCTTGACACAGCACAGGGTATACCTGTAAATGAATGAATGAACCTCTAGTCTGGGTTCTGGAGATGGAAATACGAATGCCATGTGATTGCTGCCTTCAAGGAGATCGTGTGAAATAATCAAGACAGCATATAAAACCACTTGCAAAAATATATGGCAACTAAAATATATATATATATATATATATATATATATATGTATGTATGTATGTATGTATGTGTATCAGCTGTTTGCACAGTGGCTGACTCTAGGGACCTGGGAAAAATTCACAGATGAGGAGGCTTTCATTTGCCTGGGCCTTGATGGATCCATGGGAATTTGTCTGGTGGAGGAGGAAAGGAGAGGGTATTTAAGCCAGGCAACTAACACGGAGGTGAGAAAGTGAATGGTGCTTTGGAAAATTGGAGTTATTGTTGGTTGCACTCTATAAAAGAGACACCCTGGAAATGAGTCTGTAAAGGTGGGTTGGGCCTAGGTTATGAAGGGTTTTGATTGCTGTACCAGGGAGTTGAGACTGTATTTTTAAGGGAGCATCATGTAGGGAAGTGATGTGATTGGATCTATGCTTTAGGAAAATAATTGCTAACAGTGTGCTGTTTGGATTGGAGAGAGGGTACTAGAGATCCCGCAATATCCCAAACGAAGTAATAAGGCAAAGCTGAATTAGGGCTGAGGCAAAGAATAGGAGAGATGTTCAGTGGGGGGAATAAAAATCACCCGATCTCATTTTGCACAAGAGGAAACCCAGGTCTGGGTAAAGTGACACTGAAAGCCACACAGCTCTGGTCTAGGATAACCCCAAAGGGGTCCCATCCCTGCCAGGTGTTTCTGAAGGGGGATAGAGTACATGGTTATTGAGATAGCTCTCTTTCAAGAGGAAGAGCTCCAAACCTTTTTGTCTCATTAAAGATAACCTCCTAGTTCTGAATGGAATGGACAGTTTCTGGAATTTAGAATCTCAAATCACTGGAGATATTCAAACAGTGGCTGGCGGGAAAATTGTAGTGAAAATTCAGTCACTGGTTGAAGACTTGGTATAGATGGTTTGAGGTCTATCAGCTTAACTTTTTTTTTTTTTAACTTCCTGGAAAAAGAAACTCACACAACTTTATCACAGTGTCCTTTATCTACTTGGTTCCCGGGATCATTTTAGCAAAATTGGACAAAAGGCAGAGAGAGTTAAAAATGGTTGATTGACATATCAAACCTATGAAATTATACTTCATACCCACTAAAATGGCTTTTATTAAAATATAGCAAAACAAAAATGGAAAAGAGCAAGCGTTGGAAAGGATATGGAGAAAGAAGAACCCTTGTGCCCTGTTGATTGGAATGTAAAATGGTGCATCTGCTGTAGAAAACAGTTTGGTGGTTCCTGAAAATCTTGAACATAGAACTATCGTATGACCTTGCAACCCCATTTCTGGTTATATACCCAAAAGAATTGAAAGCAGGGATTCCAACAGATATTTGCATACCGATGTTCAAAGTAGCTTTCTTCTTAATAACCAAAAGGTGGAAGCAACCCAAGTGTCCAAAACTGGATGAATGAATAAACAAATGTTTATATATACAACGGAATATTATTCACCAGTAAAAAGGAATGAAGTTCTAATACGTGCAACAGTATGGATGATCCTTGAAATCATCACGCTGAGTGAAATAAGCCAGACACAAAAGGACACATATTGTATTATCTCACTTATATGAAATCATTAGAATATGCAAATTCATAGTCAGAAATTAGAATATGGCTTCCCCTGGTTCCCAGGGGTGTGGGTGGATGTGGGTAAGGGTGGGGAATAGGGAATTAATGCATAATTGGTTCCGAGTTTCTGCCTAGCATGATGGAGTAGTTTTGGTAATGATGATGATGATATTAGCATGACATTGTGATTTTGTAAATAACACCACTGAATCGTATACTTGAAAGTGGTTAAAGTGAGAAATTTTATGTTGTATATATATGTTACTACAATGAAAATTTAAAAAAAAGAAGAAGATAAATAAAAGGATGATTGGGTTCAAGACTGGTTAATTGTAGTTTATGCAGAGTAGTGAAGAAGCAAACATTTTGGTGTTAATAAATGAAAACTTACTCAACAAGGAGATCTTTGTGGCCTAGGCTGGCCTGCCTGATCCTAACCAAATGGACATTTCCCACTAGATGTCAGTTATATAGGGTTTTACAGTTAACTGTGTATTTTCCAACAAATTACCTTGATTAATCCTCGGATGGTGATGGGGTAGTTAATTCTATTTCCCAATTTTGACTGATCAGGAATTTGAGGCTGGAAAAGGGTAAATGACAGGGTCTGAGCTAGTTGGGCATTGAATCAGGACTTCAAGTTTCTACTTTATAATACTAGATTTCTTCTAATTGTATTTTGTGAAGATTCTGAAACAGATTCTAGCTTTTGTTCTTATTTATAGTCACAGCATCCATTGTGGATCTTGATATATGGTAAGAATGTAGTAAATGTTTGTTGAATGAATGTGTGAATGAATGAATAATATTAATGAAGGAATAAGTGACAACTTGAATTTTAAGAATATCTTTAGTAGGAAAAAACTTAACTGACCTCCTATAATCATTAATCAGTCTGTTATCCAAGGACAATGAAAAAAAAGTCATTTAGAAAACATTTATCAACTTTACAGAAAAAAACACCAGAACTCTTTTACCGGAATACAACTGTTTTTATCTCTCTGTTCTCTTCTGAGACCATAACCTTAATATTCACCCTCCAAAAGTACATGCCCTCTTTTATATATGTGCGCAATGTTTCTTTTTGCGTAATGTTTTTACAAAGGAGCGCTTACTTATTTTTGCCTGGACTTTATATCTGTATTTTAGGCAACTAAAGATTTGTGGAAATTGATAAATCCTAGTTTAACCATACCCACTGTAGGCACTTGGGAGAGTTTTCTTTTCTTGTTTTTTTTTAAATCAAATATATTTCAGTGTGTTAAAAAATGTAGTGATAAATGTCTACGAAGAACTTCTACTCCCTTCTAAATTCCTAAAGACGATTAATTGGTTCTTTTACCAACTGACTTTCCCTTGCCACGGTTACCATTTTCTGTCTTGTGTTATGTATTTCTCAGAGTATATCTCATCTTCACTGCATGAATGGTTTGGTAAGCCAGACAGTCTTGGATTCAAATCATTGCTCTGCCACTTGTTAGTCATTTAACCTTGTGCTAATTACTTAACCTTATCTATGAAAAGGGGGATAATAGTACCTTCCATGGAATTGTATGCTCAATGAGTAGAGCATTAAAGCCTATGATATAGTGCTGCTGAAAATTCTTTCTTTTTTGCCCACCAGATGGTATGGCCTTTGGGATCTTTTCCCTTGTATTTCTCCATAGAGTATGCTCTATAGTAGATGTTAAATAAATGTTTGACTGGGTAAATAAATTTTAAGTTCTTCCAGAGGAGAATATAGGGGCAAAAATACCAAATATTTCTATTACTTGTCATACCACTTGCACCCAGCCTCCAGAAAGACTGTTGTGATTTTAATTTGCAGAGTTATCAGTAATGTGTGAATCTCCTTGTTTCTCTTTATCCTCACCAGGATTCAGTTTTATAATTTGTCTTTGTTTTTGTTAAATTATATATGACATGATATTTCATTATTGCTTTAATTTATGTTCTTTTAGTTACTGAAAAAATTTCCCAAGTAAGGGATTACTGTTTGTATTTTCTGTTATGTGAATTGTCAAATGACAAATTTTAAAAGTATTCTGGGAAGGTTGGGGAAAGCTTCATGTGAAAGGACTAAAAACTTTTATGTTTTGAGTGGTCTAAACTTTATTTATGCATGCATTCATTAATTCAACAAATATTTACTGAGTGCTTACTATGGGACTAGGTGCAGTTCCAGGGCTACAGATACTACAAGTTAAAAATTAAATGAATAAAGTCAGTCATCTCCAATTCAACCTCCTAATTTAACATGTAAGAAGCGGAGACCTAGAAAAGTGTGTTGAATTAGAGTCATACAGCTTGTTTCAATATCTCAAGCATTTATTTGAGCAACAATGATTTCAAATGTTTTCTATCAGTGTCCTTTTAAAGCATGAGAATAGCGTGGAAATTTTAGTATTGTGATGGTTAGACAGCATCTCCGAATTGTACCTACACTGAGAAAGGAGAGTCCTGATTTTTATTTTAGAAATATGGTTCTTTTGTCTTCTTATGTATAACTTCTTCCTATACTTCTCCACTTCTTACGTTCACATTCATTCTTAAATGAATAAACTTGTTATTAAAACAGGACCAGAAAACAATAGCCCCAATCCAAACAGTTTGTAAAACTGAGAATGTTTTTGGACATGTTTTTGGTAAATGGAAAGAACAAATAACATATTTCCCTATCAATAAAATAGTCAATTTAGATTTAATAAGGCAGTTATCTTCAGGTAATAAAAATTCAACTAACTTGCCATAACTATCTTGCTTAGAGTCAATTAAAAGTCTCATATTGTTCATTTAACTGGGTAAAATTTAATAGAACTTCAGTTAGGCATTTATTGCTTGTTTAATTCAAAATTAAGTTAATCACCACGGTTGGTAACAACCACTGAGTATTTAATTAACATTCAGCAAACTATCTTATTAAGTCTAAATTATATACAGACAGGTCTTGTTTATCCCCATCAGTTTGTAAACACCACTTCTCTACCTCATACCCCAAAGGGCCTTTGGTTTTTGCCGTCTGATTTGTCATTCATTTTCTTCTGGTTGATACCCAACTTGGGTAAAGGAGGAGGAGAAGGTGCAGACATCCATCACATTATGGGAACTTCTGGCTTGGGGCATAGCTGAGAAACCATTCCGTTCCATTCCATTCATTCCATTCCATTCTTCGAGAACTATTTGTGCACTTCTCTCTGTGAGGTATTCTTCTAAACACTGTAAAAGATAAAGAGGATATGTTACTATTTTTAGTTTTATTTTCTTATTTTAGGAATGGGAGGATTGAGTTTAGCTCATTCACTTAATGCATATTTATTAGCCTACAGGGTGTAAGGCACTTTGCTGGGTGTTGGGGATACCATGATGATTCGGAAAAGGTCCCAGCTCTTAAGGATGATGCACAGTGTAGTGAGAAGGTACAGTTATAGAAATATTGGACAAGGTATTGTTATAGGAGCAGGAAGTTCCCTTAGAATGCAGTGATTCTGTGAGACAGCTTCCTAAAGTGTTAAAGGTGCTATATGAGGAATGGGGTCTGTGGTTAAATAAGTTTGGGAGAGTCCAAGTTGAAGTTAAATTAAATTAAAAGTTGAGCCTTTAGTCAACTAACACATGTTGTGACCCCTCAAGTTGTTTGTTTTCCAAAGTTATTTGACCATGGAACTACCCTGTGGCTTATTCCTCTTTTACCTGAATGTGTTTTGGGCTAGTCTTCCAGTGTGCTTTGGGAAAAGCGGCTGTGAGTCATGAACCGTGTTTTCCAACATCTCACAGCTGAGGAGGGCTACTCAGGCAACACACCCATGTAACTATGATGTGAGAAGTTCCATTTGTGTGAATTGTGTGCAGGTAAAGTGGGTGACTTCAGACATAGGGGGTGAGGGCTGAGGTTGAGGGTGTGAAATACGGCAGGCTCTCATGGAGCAGAGCTGGGTCTTTTTGGAGAGAGAATTTCTATAAACAGAGGTCTGTAGGATTGCCTCTGGCAAGAGTCTTTGGGAACAGAACTGACTCATTTGGTTGATATAACTTAAACCACTTTTCTTTATAGCCTGAATCTGGAGTGGTAAGAGGTGGCAGACTCTGATGCAGAATGCTCTGTATCAGCTATCCCAACTTTGCGACTGCCTATCCTTAGAAGCAAGCATTGATTCACTTCTGTAAAGCACTTGAATGCTTTGCCTGCAGTAGAAACTCTACTTTGTAATTGCAATCCCTTTTAAGTATGGGTTTTGGTTCCTGTATGGACCACTTCATGCTAGAGGGTCTAATAGACCCTTTATCCGTTCACATGCCATTTTCTTCTCCTTTCTAGCTTCCTTTATTCTGGTGAATCACTTGTGTCTTCATTTTCCATTCTTATACACCTGGATCATCCTTTTCATCAAGGGCAAGCTTCCCTTTTATATTTTTCTTGAAATATTATCTACTTCATTTAAAATCAATGCTACTATTTTTCTCTCCCCTTCTCCAGTAGCAACTAGCAAATGGAATGTGCATGATGAGTTGGAGGATAATCTTGAAATCTGGTCCACCATGTCATGGAAAATTTAACCTCAGGTTGTGTTCCTTGAGTGTTCCTCAGCAGTACCCATCTAGTTCTTCATATCTGTACAGAAAGGTGGACAGGCCAGGGAGGCAGGAAACTTGGGTTTTATTTCTGATGCCATGTTAGACACAGTATTTCCCCTGACTGAGCCTCACTTTATCCATCTATGGAATGTTTGAATTAGGCTACATGTACTCTTATGGCCCTTCTGGCTAGAAAATGTTGAATTTATGGGAAATACTGATTTAAACATTTGTTTAAGTCAACATAAAGCTTGAAGTCAATTTGGATTGTTTGATCAGACATTTTTGCACCTGGTAAAACAAAGAAATAGCTCTGTGCCCACGTGTAGTAGGCAGATGGTAAACACTGGTTCTCCTATACCGTCTCCTGCTGGATTTTTTTTTTTTTTTATCACTTGTTGCTTTTTAGTCACAATTCCATCTCCCCTGCCATCCAAGCTTATCTCTTCTTTCCCTACACTGTTATTGCTGTAAACTTTTCTCTCCCATTCCTCAGGTCTTAGGTATACCTTTTCCCCTTCTGGCTTTGCCAATGGATGGTGTCCACTTTGAAACTTTCTAAAGACAAGTCGTTATAATGGTGGGATAGATTGGGGAGGGCAGAGGGAGTTTGGTTCTGTGGCGAGCTGCAAATCTTTTTGGGAGACTATCTGGAAGAATGAGTATGGTTATTCAATGAATGAGACACATCTTGTCCTCAAAGAACATGCAGTAGAAAGTTAGAGGTTTATAGACTTTCCTTCTTCTCTGCAACCCTTGATAGAAACTGCAGTTGGTGAGGTTTGTTACTAAATTGGAGAAGGGGAGGGTGTTGCTTTCTAGAACTCAGAAATGTACTGTCAATTCTTGGCATGGATTCCTGAGCCTCTAGGAAAATCATTCACCTGGAAAGCTCAAGCTTGTTTCACAGACCTTGAAATGTCAGCCTGAATGTTTCCTTTCACCATCTACCAAAACAGATGCTTTAGGGATCAAAGTGTCAGCAGTCAGCCCCTTGAGTGCTGGACCAGAGGACATAACGTGGGCTAGTGGTGGAACCCTTCAAGAATCATGTGCACAGGACATGGTTAGAATAAGCCCTGGGCTGTTTGTTGTTCAGGCACAAAGGGGCCATTGATAATGTCAGTGAAGTTTGGTTCAGCTCTGGTAGATAATTTCAAGAATTTAGGAATTCACCTTGAGAGTCCTTTTATTTCCTTTTTGTATTAAACATAATAACTGCGTTTCACTCTTTGTGATTAGTCCTTTGGAGATTCCTGTATATATGCCAACTTGAAAAATCCAGAAACTTTTTGAAAGCTTTGATCTAAATATGTAATGTTTAAGAGCATGGGCTCTGGAGTTAGACTGCCTGGATTTGCATCCTGGCTTTGCCATTATTACATTTATTTATTTCTCAATCTCTTTAGGCCTCAGTTGCCTAATCCATAAAATGGGGATAAGAGAATTACTTATCTCATTGATAGGAGAATTAAATGAGTTAATACATGTAAAGTCTGTAAAAGAGAACCTGACATATGCTAAACATCCATTAAATGTTAGCTACTGTTATTATGTATTTTTCTTATAGAATTGCAAAATGGTGAATTGGAAAAGATATTAGAGATCATCTGGATGAGTGGGTTTTGTTATTGTTCTATTAAAATTAACTTTTACTTTTGGAATTATTTTAGACTTACAAGAAACTTGCGAAGATAGTATAAAAAGTTTCTGTAAATCCCTCACCCAGTTTCCCATATTTTTGAAATATCACATTATCATGATTCATTTGTCAAAACTAAGAAACTGACACTGATACATTACAGTTAACTAAATTTCAAACTCTATTTGGTTTTCAATAGTCTTTCCATTAATGTCCTCTTTCTGTACCAGGAGCTAGTTCAGAGTACTGAATATACATTTGGTTGTCATGCTTCCCCAGTTCAGATGAATGATTTAAACTCTCTCATTTTTTAAATGAATGGGGAAAAATTCTTTACAGAAAAACTTATCAAAACCTGTTGTGCTGAATGAGCAAACTGGGAGTGGCTATAGATGACGTGTGGTGGGAAGGGACCCACATTTCTTGCCGTCCCCCACTTTTTCTCCTTGAAGGTTTCTGGCAAAACAGAGCTTAAAAAATCACCAAAATCCAGTTCTCTCATCTTCAGAGGAAGAAAATGAGGCCTCAAAAGGGGGAGTGGACATGCTGGACAAAGCTGGAACCCAAAGATGGTCATAAGGGATGTTGAAAATGCACTGATTCTTTCCTAGTCTCTTGAACGAATGAGTGAGCTATAATCAGGAACTCTGAAAGATGTGGGTTTGGATCCAGGCCCTTCCACTCTTCTCAGTTTTCTTTATCTGTAAAATGGGTGCTGTGATTCATGATACTGCGTGGTATTTAACCTTTACAAAATACCACAATTTTACCTTATGAAAGTTAAGTGAGCTGAGGTGGCTTACTTTTAGCACAGCCTGAAATATAGTATGTTCTCAATAAAGGTTTGAAAACCAAGCCTTGGAAATTAGAAAATATTGTCCTTAGAACTTATTTCAAGGAAGACTTGGAACAGATCGATGTAAAACAAAAACATTCATTCGTAAGGAAATCTGTGACTCTCAGGAATGGAACCAATCTTTGAGTTTCCGATAAGCAAAATATACTGTCTGTTTTTATTCTTGGAGCCTTTTATCATACAATACTACATTATGTTGCAGTCTGACTTTCACACAAATTGGATCTCAAAACTTCTTACAGGAATTAAAAATACAAACTCGTGGGCAGTATGTGTTTTATAAATTACAGAAAACAGTAGTGTAAAGACATGATATAGTGGATACATTAAAGCCTGCGCAGGCACTGATACCCAGGGAGTAGCACATGGATAGAGGCAGGAGCTGGTTGCTGGGAGCTGGGAGCTGGAATGAGGTGAGCAGGTATGGAGCTCGGTCCTCAATGCCAGGAGAGCTGGCAGAGGGTGGACATCTCCAGCAGGATGGCAGGACGGAGGTCAGGGCCATGAAGGCAGTAGCAGAACCCCAGAGATGTAAACCCCCCAAATATCCTTTTCCTTTATCTCCTGTCGTATCTGGCTCTTCTTGAATGGAGGACAGCTGACCTGATGATGAGGGAAATCATCATCATCAGTTTCCCTCACTTGCCTTTGTCACAGCATTTTCTCAGCCAGGGTTGCTCTTCCCTGCCATTCTCACCTGTTTGAACTCATATTGTTCTTCAAGGTGCACACATTAATGCCACCTTCTCTATGGAGCAGACCTTGATTTCCACTTCTCCCTCCCCTGGGTAGTACATATTCACTTCTGGCTATGATCTGTACCACTTGTACTGAGTCCTTTCCACCCTCTGTTGTTTGTTATCTATGTGCTTTTCTTATTGTGGGCTTTTAACTTCTTTAAGACAATCATTCCTGCCTAGAATCTGGCAGACATATAAGTGAACATTTATTGAATGAATTGATGGATTCAAGGATGGATAGATGGACGTATTCAATATCTTCTAAACAAGATTCAAACTTAGTTCCTTTAGAGTAGGATTTTAACTTGCTCATCTGTACACCTCCCAGTACCCAGGGCTGAGAAGATGCCTGTTCATTCATTCAACTGATAAGAGTCTCAGGTACTATTTCAGAGTTGCAGCAGTGACCAGTCCAATTGTTGTTACTTTCTACAGTAAAAATAGTACCCTTTGGGGTGTGTTTTCATACTAAAGGTTTATCTGGAATTTTTTTCTCTTTGACACGTAAAGACCAAGCACAAACTTTTTGGTGTATAAGTGTCTCTGGTGTACAGAGTTAGTGCTTCCTCATTCCTTCAGCTGCTTTTGTACTCAAGAGAAAGCTCTGGGATTAGAAAGGCGCTGTTAGTCTCTCGTTTATATGGCAATTCTTTACTGACTTGTCTTCAGGACAAAATCCTTTTCCAGTGCCAAGATGCCGAAATGCTCATGGTTGGACTTCTTTGTTAATCTTTTTACTTCTCTTTTTAATAGAGTGACAGAATGTGTGCTGCTGAGGTGGTAAATGGAAAAAAAAAGACATGCAGTGGAGTAAACTATCTGTTTCTTGGGGCCTTTTGTATTAATCACAGGAGGAAACAGCAGATGTGACCAGCTGAGAGAGCCAGCCGACTTAAGTGCATGCCAGGATTGAAATTGGAGTGACAAAACTGGCAGGAGTGTGATGTTGCTGAATTGAAGGAGCTTAAGGTTTTCAGAGTGGTAGAGATGGAAGGACTATGGACATCATCTAATCTAGTTGTCCTTAAACTTTAATGAGCATGAGAATCATCCTGGAGGGTTCATCAAGACACTGACACTGTGCAGGGGGTCAAGCAGGGCCCAGGAATTTGCATTTCCAACAAACTGACAGGTGATATAATGCTTCTGGGAACCTCTGCTAGATGAGGAGTCTAGTCAAACTGCTTGTTTTGATAGATGGGTAAGACAGACCTAAAGATAAGTAGAAAGACTTTCCCACAGTGGTACAGCTTATCAGGAATAAAACTAGTATCACAACCCAGGGATCCTGACATCCAGTCACCAGGGACCATCTAGGAACAATATATTTTTATATCTACACCAGAGTAATAGCTAGGTTTCATCAGTTTTCCCTGGTACAGACACACACTTATTTTTCAGGGCCTTCCATTTGGCTGCCTCTAACTAAATTCTTTTGTTCACCTATCTCACATTTATTGACCACTGCTGTGCATTAGGAATTGCATTTGAACTAGAGGAGGTGTAGCACTGGGGTATTCTGAAAGTAAGGACTTCAACTGGTCAGACCTCAAGTACATTATTAGGCTTCATTCTCTCATCTGAAAACGAGGACAGTAACACCTCCTAGGAATGACTCTTCATCCATTAAGTGAATGTGAGATGCTGTTAAAGAAAAGTAAGATGGTGTTCCCTATTCATGCACAGGTAGCTTCCTGAATGTTACAATATTGGGGGCAGTGGTGGGGGGCAGCAGCTGAGATACAGTGGAAAAGAACACAATGTTTGGAATTAGGAGAACGGGGTTTAAGTACCAGCTTTGCCATTTACTCACTGTGTGGTCTTGGACAAGTCACTTAACCTCTCTGACTTGTAATTTGAAGAGGGTAGAATTTACCTAAGCAATAGGAGACCAGTAGTGAACCAGAGGAAGAAAATTGGGGAGAAGTGGAAATCTTCATACTAGGGGCAAGCTTTGGGTTGATGGGGGGGAGGGGAATCTGGCTGAGGAGGAGGCCTGGTGGAAAAGAGTTGTATGTTCTGAGACTTGGTGTTGGAAGGGACAACAGGCTGAGTGTAGCCTAGGGGTTGAGTAGTTTGGCCAGCCCAGAGAGGGGCTTGCCTGCAAGCCAGAATCCAGGAGAGCTATCCTCACTCTCCCAAGGCAAGGTCCCAACCAGGGACAGGCTGTCATGTTGGGAGGGAGTGTGGATCAAACTGAGGTAGGTACCAGGCCCTGGCTTGGCGTGTGGCTGGGGAATCTGGCCAGGGCAGTGCTGTCCACATTGCCTTGGGGCCTTGAGGCAGAACCCTGGAACTGTACCCAGAGCAGCATAGGAGGAAGGCAAAAAGTACAGTGATTTGAAACCATGATCGACCTTGGCAGCTTGGTTTCTAAGTTTGTTTAGCAGTAAAGAGATTGGGTTAGAAAGATACTTGATAAGATTAAATGCCTTTCATGATTGGTTTAGGAGCTGATAGAGTCCTGGTTAGAAGGCAGGGGCAGTAGAATAGGGTCTTGGGGAAGATAAAGATAAGGTCTCACATGAGCCTCAGTTGTGTAAAATGAGAGCGATGATGGTGAATATGATGATTATTCTGCTGGGATTAGAATTGAAGTACTTAAGGTATGGGAAAGCACTTTATAGTTATACAATGCCAGAGAAGTGCGCGGGGTTCGTGTTTTCAGGAGAACATCAAGGAGCTGGAGAAGAATGAAGATGGAGTGGTGTTGCTGCCCAGAGGACCCTGGGAAGCCGTCCGTGGGGGAACTTGGATGGCTGCTGTCTGAGGATGTGACTGTGGACAAATGTATGGGGTTTAAGTGCCCGTGGAAATGTTGCCAAGCCCCGATTCACTGCACTCTTCTCCTTTTATGTTCATAGGGCTTTAGTCATGGGTGAACCTGGGAGCTCTGATGAGGCTGAGGCCGCAGCACCCTCATTTCACAAGTGTGAGGAGGAGGCTGCTCATGGTCTCACTCTGAGGGGGTATCAGGGCTGTGGGTGGAGCTCATGGAGTTTCCACACTCTCCCTGGCTTCATAGCTAGTCAGTGCTTGGATAGACGTCAGGGCGTCAGCCGGTCTCCTGGTCCCCTCATTTCAGTGGAGGAGACCGAGGTGTGTGGAAAAGCCTGAACCCTAAGTCCGTGCTCCACTTACTGACAGGCAGTTCCCGGTGCTATTCACAGCTCCTTGTCCACAGTTGATTCCTTTTTCTCTGACAATCCTAGTTCCTCCTCCTCAACGCTGTGCCCCTGTTTTTTGCTTCTCCACGCATTTCTCAGTTACTCATTGAATTCCTTGCAAGCTCCGGATTGTTTTTCTGAGGTCTCTGAAATTCCCCTCCTGCAGGTTATAGGCCAAGACAATACAGTATTTTTCTTCAAAGTTTGTCTTCTGCCCATTGCATACAATCATTCTTCCTTGGTTGGAATGAACCCCTAGTAACCATTTACCTCTCTCTTTCCCCGGCTTCAGACCACACTGTCAGTCAAATGAGAATCCATCAGACACTGACTGTTCTTTGAACTCTGGTGGGCCGGTTAGGGCCCATGCTGAGTCCATATATATTGTCTGCCATTCCAACCTCTGGGGATATGAATGTGAATAAGGTACCGTTTGGCTGTCTAGGAGCTTGTGGTCTGTCCTGGAAGCAGACCTGCAAACCAAACTGGGGCAGCGGGTTAAGTCCCAAAGCACAGGCATTGGGGCCCAATGCCTGGTGGCTCCATCCTGGAGGTCATGAGGCTCTCTCCCAGAGCAGGGGAGTGGGAGCAGACCAAGGGGTGCAGAGGGGCAGCTCTGAGCACATGTACACATGTTTGACCGACAAGATAAGAAAAAGAGAGACATTTTGAAAGCCCTGATGTAGGGCCTGTAGGGTCGCAATCCTCCCCATTTTCTATAAAACCTGGAAAGGTGCTGCCCCCCAAGGCTTTTGTATAGCCCATGGCTGTCTTCTTCTGTGGCACCTCCTGACTTTACCAGCCCACACTACCCCCTCCCCCAGAGGGGCCGCCCTCCTACACAGCACTGTGACTTCCCAGGCACCTACAGGCACCTGCCTTCACTTCTTCATTCACCTTTTGGCACAGCCCCATTGTCATTTGGGGGCTGTCCAGACCCTCTCGGTTGGTTTCTGCTGTGATTCCGGAACCCCTCCCCCTGGGATGACCATATTTGGAACACACTTGTTTGCCCAGGCCGTGTTCCGCATCCAGAGTTCCCTGCCTTGCTCTCCCATTTCCATTTAAAGCCCTCTTGGAAGATCTCAGAGCCTCCTGCCAGCAGCATTCCTTCTCGTACACTAGAACCTCCTCCCTCCTGTCAGGAATCTTCTTCTGTCTTCCACCCTCCTGACCTCCCACTAGGAGAAGTGACCCTCCCAGGGCCTATCTGACCTCAGAGTCATGGGGCTTCCAGTTTATTTGAGGAATTTCCTCCACTCGCCTGTGAGGCTTTATCCTTCCTCTCCTCCACTCAGCCTCACCCTGCTCTGGGTTGATCTGACGGGCGGTAGCATGTGTATGGTTTTGTCATTGGCCTTGGCATCTGTGTCTGGTGAGCAGAAGTGATGTATGAAGCGACGTGGAAGGCTTGGTTGGGTCTACTTTTGGGAGGAAGGCAAAATGGCCCTTTTGTGATGCCTGGGACAGTTAGAATGTGTGGATTTGATTTACCAATGAGTTTTATTTCCAGACACAAATATATGCACAGCTCTGTTAGAAGTAAATTAAGGAGAACCATTTTGTGGGTGGAAATAAGGCCCGTTTTTCTTCCTGCACTGCCCCACATGGGCCTCTGCTCTTCCTGGCTCTGTTCCTATGCACAGCTTCTAGGGAAGCATGTCACCTACAGCCTCTCATGCCCCATCTCCCAGGGCCTGTGGGTTAGAATCCTTCATGGTTTCCCCCTTTACCCTCCCGTCATCTAACCCTGCCTTGGTTTCCAGGACTCTATTTCAGCCACCCTGAAGAGCCTTGCACACGTCTTAGCACAGGGCTTTCTGTTGTCTTGGGAGCACTTTTTCTTTCTTTCTATGTGGTTAAGGAGCCTGCTCATCCCTCAGAGTATAGGGCAGTTATCCCTCCAACCCCCTCAGGCAGAATCAAAAGCAAAAAAAAAAAGATAAAACCCAAATTTTATTATGTGTGTTATAAGAGTGGTACACACTTATAATACAAAAATTAGAAAATACAGAATCATATAAAGAAGAAAACAAGAATCACTCCTAAAACCACTATATAGATATAGGCACTGTCTATGTTTTTAATATTCTTGAGTACTTGTTTTCATTACTTTTTTGTGTGTGTGCATTTTACTGACTTGCCACTTTGCTGTATAAATAGTCTTATGTCTTGTCATTTCACTGAGCAATAAAAAGTATTAGCATTTTCCGATGACTTTAAGAAATCTTTATAGTTGTAACTTTCGGTGACTACACATTATTCCATTTTAGGAGTATATTTTAATTTTTAACCTTTTTTGTTTTTGTGTTTGACATTTAAGTTCCTAATTTTTCATCATTGTGAAGAGCATTGTCATGAACATCTTTTACAAAGTTCTTTATCTGTACCTCTGATTACTTTCTAGGGTGGATCACCAGGAAGTGAAATTGCTTGTTCAGAGAGCAGGAACTTTTTCATTCTTAATTTCAAAAATAACTGATGCTATGTAGATAAAATTAGGACTATAGAGGGAAATGTAAAGAAGAAAATAAAAAACCTGTGTTAACCAATGTGAAATTTGGGTGCTTAACTGTGTCTTTGTGTCTGTCTTTCTAGGCCATGGGTTGGCACACATTTTCTATAAAAGGCCAGGTAGTAAATATTTTAGGCCCTGCAGGCCACATATAGTCTTCGTCACATATTCTTTTTCTTTTAAACAATCATTAAGAAATATAAAAACCATTTTGGCTAACAGATTGTACAAATACTGTTCACCAACCCAGTTCTAGCCTCAAGGGCCATCCTTAACCTACTATTTTGTAATTGCTTTCCCCTGCCATTTAACCACCTCATCACTGTTTTGGCTTTCATGCTGGCCAAATATAATTTATGGATCCTGCTGGGTGCCCGTGGTATGTTGACTATTCCCCTGATATGAATTTAAAGCACATTTATTGTGACTATTTGCTAAGGTACCTCTTTTTCATGTCCTCTTCATCTCTAGCATTAGTAAGGGCTTGGCTGTTGTGTGTGGGATGCATGTCTCAGGCCACAGGTCTACCCCGGTGAAATGTCTGCCATCAGAACTTTGGCATTCCGATTTGCTTCTTGGTCCCACAGCATCAGCATCACCTGAGACTTGTTAAGAAAGCAGAATCTCAGCCCCATTTTAGAAGCAGTATCTTAACATGATCCAGTTTTGAGAATCACTCCTTTAGAGCTTGCCACTGCTCGTTGGGGCATACACTTACTTCCTAGCATCTCCACCCCACTCTTTCTGTTGGTAGGCCCTAGAGCTTGCCACTGCTCGTTGGGGCATACACTTACTTCCTAGCATCTCCACCCCACTCTTTCTGTTGGTAGGCCCTCCCTGTAACTGGGCCGTGGGTATTCAGCGAATTCAGGAATAGGTCTGCTGGGTCCCCACAGCTGTTTCTCATGTGACGTCAACTGCTGTCATCTCTGATGGAGTCATGTGACTCCCTTTGCTTTCGGCTGAGGTTGCATTTGATGGTGAAAGCAGCAGACATTTTATTTAGCACTTGCCATGGCCAGGCCTTGTTCCAAGTTCTTTATACATGCTCTTTTAGGGGTGAGCTTGATGATTTCAGCTGAAAGGGACACAAGGATTATTTAGACCCATGTTTTTTTTTTTTAAACTTTTTTTTACTGTATAGTATAACATATATACAAAGCAAAGAAAGAAAAAAGCAATAGTTTTCAAAGCGTTCTTCAACAAGTAGTTACGGGACAGATCCCAGAGCTTGTCATGGGCTGCCATACCATCCTCTCAGATTTTTCCTTCTAGCTGCTCCAGAATATAGGGGGATAGAAGGAATAACTATTTTTTTAATCATCGCAATTACCTTTTTTTCTTTTTTGTGAAAAATAACATATATACAAAAAAGCAATAAATATCAAAGCACAGCACGATAATTAAGAGTTTGGTATGGGTTACAATTCCACAATTTTAGGTTTTTACTTCTAGCTGCTCTAAGGTACTGGAGACTAAAATAAATATCAATTTAATGATTCAGCAATTGTATTTGTTAAACCCTACCTTTTCTGTATAACTCCACCATCACCTTTGATCTGTCTCCCAGTCTTGAGGGGTATTTGGGCTATGCACATTCTAACTTTTTCATGTTGGAAGGTAGCCCTGTGATTCTTAACCATCAGAATCATTTGGGAAATTTGAAAACCGTATGACATATGTGGCCCCTGAGGATAGGCCTGGTCATGGGTTCTTGGAAAAAAAATTCCCTGAGTATTTTTTTGGGTATCCCAGGTTAAGACCCAGTGGCCCATGTCAGTACATGATTTACAACAGTGTCGTATAGGTGTGCAAAGTGAGGTCTCCCAAGGTCACATGGATTTATTTATTTATTTTTTATCAAGGGGAAATTCACATAACATCAGATTAACCATTTTAAAAGTGAACAATTCAGTGGCATTTAGTGCATTCACAGGGTTGTGCAGCCATCACTTCATTCTAGCTCCAGAATATTTCATTACTCTAGTCAGAAACCCCATACCCATTAAACGGTTGCTCCCTATCGCCTTTCCCTCCAACCCATACGAACTACCAGTCTACGTTGTGTCTCTGTGGATTTACCTATCCTGGATATTTCATATACATGGATTCAAACAATGTGTATCCTTTTGTGTCTGGCTTTCACTTTGCATGTTGTAGCATGTATCAGCATTTCATTCATTTTTTTGGCTGAAAAATATTCCGCTGCATGGATTTACCAAACTGTGTTTATCCTTTCACCTGTTGATTGACATTCGGGTTGCTTCCTTTTGGCAATTAAGACTAGTGCTGCTATGAACATGTATGTACAAGTCATATAGGTTTATTTTTAAACAGATTTATTCACACAGTGTATAGTCCATCCATAGTATACAGTGGCTCTTATTAGAATCACAGAGTTGTGCATTCACTGCCATAATCAATTTGAGAACATTCTCATTGCTCTAACAACAAAAAAATTGCACACTCTTCGGATTCCCCTATTATTGATGCTTGGCATTGGTTTTGTGCCTTTGTTTCAATAGATGAAAGAATATTACAATGTTACTGTTATCCATAGTTTGCCTTAGTTTTGTATTTTTTCCCATATACCACCCTATTATTAACACTTCGTAATAGTGATATACATTTGTTCTAGTTCTTATAAGAACTTTCATATATGTGTACAATTAACCACAGTCATTGTCCACAGCTATGTTATACAGTCCCATCTTTCATCCTTTAGCTTTTTTTTTCAAAGGACATATATGACCCTAGATTTCCTCCTTTCAACCATACTCACACCCATATCAGCGTTGTTAATTACACTTGCAGTATTTTGCTGCCGTTACTCTATCCATTTCCAAATATTTACCAGTGAACCTCATTAAAAAATCTAAATGAGATGATCTTAAACATCAACTTCCTATTCTCTACCCTCTTTCTGTCTCCCGGGTACCTACACTGTAGATTTTAGATAGCAAAACTGGGTCTAGAAACCATGCCTTCTGTCGAGGCCACACCTCTTAGCACCATGAGCTGCTTGCCACCCTGTGGGGATGGATGTAGAACCAGGTGAAGAGTTTACACCCCTGTCCTCAGTGCTCTGAGCCAGATGTGTCACAATGCTGTGAGTGACTTGGCATTCTGGGTGTAGAGAACTGTTGCTGAGTTATGTGGTGTCCTTCCTTCTACCTCTCCATCTTTGTCCCCTTTCCTGGTGCTTGTTTTTTTTTTTTTTTTTGGCTCTGTTGGAGAGGCTTAAGCAGTGTTGACAGCTCCAAGTGACTGAGGCAACGGCAAGCATGTCTGCCAGCCTACTTCTCCTTTGCAAACTGGTTGACAGCATCCTTAAATGGAGTAGCAAAAGAAGTTATGCTGTCTCTAATTTCTCACTATCCCCTCAGCATCATAATTTTTAATGGAAACCCCACTCGACTCTTGCTCCTGGTCATGCCCAGCCAGTAGCAAATGGAATAAGACACTATCTGCGAATTTGCAGAGTCATCCTATGGAAGGGCATCCAGAATCCTAGGGAGGCCAAGGGTGTGATGATCACTCCGCTTACGTGGCAGGCCAGAATGGGAAATAGGAATAGAACTATTTACCATGATAGCTGCCATTTATCGAGTTCTCACTGTGCCAGGAACTCTGCCTGCATTATCTCAGCTAATTCTGCAACAGCTATGAGATGTTTGGGGATGTTAAATGACTTATGCCAAGTGGCAGTCTGGGATTTGAGCCCAATTCTGCTTGATTTCAAGGTCAAAGTTCCTAGTCACTTGCTATACTTCTTTTCCTGATTGTTCTGTGCTCATCCCCTTCCATCCCAAAAGATTTAACAAAAAATCTCATGGATACAATGTTTAAGGATGCATGTTAAGAGGTGTCAAAATGGAGTCTACTATGTCAAGGAGTAGAAGAACTATCATTGGAATGTTCAAGCTGATGTCATATGATTCCTTGGTGGAAGACTTATGAGGCTAGAGCATCGGATGGGGGAATAGACTGGCCACTTTCCTTTGTTTTAAGGGTTTCCAGAGTCTGAATCTAACTGGAGGATCCAGTTGTAGAACAATAAAAAGTACATTAGGTGAGAGAAAGTATAGAATAGGCATTGGAGAGGTGTTGAAGTCCTTGAATTTGTACCACCTGCTTCCAGCCACAAGAGACTGTACTGCATCAAGGGATTGAGAGAACCTTCTCGACCAAAGGGGGAAGAGTGAAATGAGACTAAGTGTCAATGGCGGAGAGATTTCAAACAGAGTCGAGAGGTTATCCTGGAGGTTATTCTTATGCACTAGGTAGATATCACCTTGTTGCTCAAGATGTAGCAGAGAGGCTGGAGGGAACTGCCTGAAAATATAGAGCTGTGTTCC
>PVIY010014769.1:0-55648 GCA_004026745.1 Myrmecophaga tridactyla
GAAATAATGATATATACTAAAGTATGAATGAATCTTGAAAAATTAAGTGAAATAAACCAGACACAAAAGGTCATATTGAACGATTCCATTTATATGAAATTTCCAGAATACATAAATCCATAGCCAGAAAGATTAGTGGTTGGCAGGGGATGAGGGAGGTGAAGGGAAAGAGACTACTTAATGGATATGTTTCCTTTTTTGGGGTGATAGGGTTTTGGATCTTGATAGAGGTGACAGCTGCACAAATCTCTGAATGAACCAAATGCCGGTGAATTATATATTTTACTTTCATGTTGTGTGAATTTTACCTCAATAAGTGTGTGTGTGTGTGTGTGTGGGGGGGTATATTTGGTATCTACTAACATTAAGTCAACCCAGGTAAGCACTGGCAGATTTCTTAAAACTAAAGTGTTTTGGTACGAATTTGCATATATTTTTAGTTTATTTATTTTTAAAAAACTATGAAATCTGTTCTGTAACTACTTGTTAAAATGTACTTCAAAAATTATTGCTTTTCCTTGCTTTTCTTAGTATATATACTTCACAACAGAAAGAACAGACAGACAAAGAACAGACAGACAACAAAGTCATTCAGCAAGAAAATCCTAGGTAAAAAAAAAAGTGAAACAATTTCCAGAATAAACTAATTAAGGTAATTAAATGCCTAGAAGCCAGCAAAGAAACAACAAATCATACTAGGAAAATTGAAGATATGGCCCAGTCAAGGGAACAAACCAACAATTCAAATGAGATACAGGAGTTGAAAGAATTAATTTAGAATGTTCGAACAGATATGGAAAACCTCATCAAAAATCAAATCAGTGAACTGAGGGAGGACATAAAGAAGGCAAGGAATGAATAAAAAGAAGAATTCAAAAGTCTGAAAAAACAAATCACAGAACTTATGGGAATGAAAGGCATAATAGAAGAGATGAAAAAAAACAATGGAAACCTACAAGATCAGATTTCAAGAGGCAAAGAAAGGATTATTGAACTGGAGGACAGGACATCTGAAACCCAACAAGCAAAAGAAAATATAGGGAAAAGAATGGAAAAATATGAGCAGGGACTCAGGGAATTGAATGACAACATGAAGCGCATGAATATACATGTTGTGGGTGTCCCAGAAGGAAAAGAGAAGGGAAAAGGAGGAGAAAAACTAATGGAGGAAATTATCACTGAAAATTTCCCAACTCTTACAAAAGACTTAAAATTACAGATGCAAGAAGTCCAGCATACCCCAAACAGAATTGACTCAAAGAAAGTAAAATAAAACCTAGAGAATGGGAGAAAATATTTGGAAATTGTTTTTCTGACAAGGGTTTGATATTCCGAACATACAAAGAAATCCTACAACTCAACGACAAAAAGACAACCCAAAATTTGGATGAAAACATGGTATGTAAATGTATAATATTTATCAATTAAAAAAATCAATAATTAAAAAAAAAGATCCAAGGAGAAAGTGGAGTTATAAAAGAGAAAATGGGATTTACAAATGAATATGATTCCCAAATCATTATATTGATATTTCTTTTAGTCACCAATGTTTTGGAGCAGTCAGTAGGAAAAACCTAAAATTGTGGAACTGTATCCTATACCAAATTCTTATATCTGTTCTATAACTAATTGTTGTGGTGTGCTTTGGAATGTATTGCTTTTTTGCATATATGTCATTTTTCACAATAAAAGGTAAATGAATAAACAAACAAAACAAAACATAAACAGACAACTCAATTAAAAAATGGACCAAGGACTTGAATAGACATTTTCCAAAGATGTTAAAATGGCCAAAAAGGACATGAAAAGATCCTCAACACCATTACCATTAGGGAAATGGAAATTAAAACCACAATGAGATACCATTTCATACCCACTTGAATGACTATATTAAAAAGTGGAAACTAAGTATAGTAGAGACTGTGGAGAAATAGAACCACTTGTTCATTGCTGGTGGGAATATAAAATTGTGCAGCCTCTGTGGAAAACATTTGGTAGTTCCTCAGAAAGTTAAGTATGATCTGGCAATTCTACTTCTAGGTATATAACCCAAAGAACTGAAAGCAGAGACTCAAGCAAATATTTGCACACCAATGTGCACAAAGGCATTATACACAATTGCCAAAAAAGGTGGAAGCAACCCAAGCATCCATCAACACAATAGACAAACAAAATTTGGTATATCCACACAATGGAACATTATTAAGCCATAAAAAGAAGTGAAGCGGGTGGTACAACAGTGACTCAGTGGCAGAATTCTCGCCTGCCATACCAGAGACCTGGGTTCGATTCTTGGAGTCTGCCCATGCCAAACAAAAACCAAAGTGAAATGCTGGTACATGCTACAACATGGATGAACCTTGAAAACACCATGTTGAGTAAAATAAGCCAGAGACAAAAGAACAAATGTTGTATGATTTCACTTGAATTTCTGTTTTAGAGTGATGAAAAAGTTTTGGTAATGGATGGTGGTGATGATGGCAAAACATTATGAATGTAAATGGTATCATGAATTGTATGCATGGGTGGTTAAAATGGGAAATTTTGTATTGTAAATATACTACCATAACAGAAGTTAAAAAAAAAAAAAAAGGTATTAGGATTCCTGTCAGAAAACTATATTATTCTCTGTTACCTGGTTGCTCTGAGTATCTGCAATAAACAGACTAATCACTAACTCCCCATCCCACTTCCCATCCAAGTGTCTATATGCCTGAGGTAGAAGAGGCTAGCAAATGTTTTTTCTTTTTTACTTTTTTGTACTTTTTAAAGGATTTTCAATCATAAACACATATAATTTATACGTAATATTAAAGAAAAAGGCACTCAACTTTCATATTCTTAAAAGAATATTTAATGTGCTATATCTAAGAAAATTAAATGTTTCAAGGAAATGCTGAGTATGGTAGAAAATAAAGTCAACATTTTGCTGCACTAAATGTTAAAAAAAGATGCATGAGTGAGGTGGAGGACATTTATTCATTCATCAAATATTGACTGAATATCTATCAAGTATGCTTTAATTCTCTACCTCCCTTTTCTATTCTCACCCTATTTCATTGTTATGTAGACTAAATAAGAGATTCTGTCCCAACTATTTTTACCTATATAGCCTCATAGGGATTCTGGGGTCTGTAACAAACACTTGTTAATTGCTTGGAATTAAAGGAAATATAACTTAAATTTCTATTTATATTAATTTATATAAAGGAAAACCCTGCTTTGCCCAAAAGTCACAACTGATAAATAGCTGTCTTTGTTTATATAGGGAGAAAATTTTTTTTAATTTCCTCAAAGAAATGGAATAAAAAAAAAACCTGGCTATCAAATTTTGTACAATAAGCATTGTTAAATCTTAGCATAATAGAAAACTTATTTTCATATGAAATATCTAACCAAGTTCAATGACAGAAATGAAGTAAAAGGTGACTGAAAAAAATAACTTACGAAGGAAGATCTTTGGCAGCTCTCAAGCCCCAGCCCTTCTTTTCTGTGAGTATGACTTCCACATCTGCATGCTGTTTTCTCTGAAAACGTCTATTGGAACAATAATCCCCATTTGGACACCGAGAAGAACTGCAATGAAAAATGGAGAAAAATCAATCCTTCAAAGTAGCAAAAGAACAATAAACGTCTTCTCTAGAATGTTTTAGACAACTACTTAAATCCATCTCTTCATGGCATAATCACCATATATCTAGTTAACCCCCCAAGAGTCTACTTCAATTTATTTCTTTCCATCAAGATGGGATTCCACAGAACTAAGTACCTACATTGCTATTTTGAGACATCATTCCCACAATACAGTCTTGTCATCTGGTGATTACAAGAAAAAAAGGTATGTCTCCCACTCTCGGGGTGTTTAGAATACATTTCCCTAGTGGCATGTAAGCTTGAAGTACTCTTAACAACTTTGCAGAGTTAATTTATTTCTATCAGTGCACCTTCCCCTATATTCTACTCCAATCATCATTAATTTGAACTTCTGGATGTAGGCTAACTACTAGACCTACATTTGAGAGAAATCAAAATCATTAAATAGATCGTTGTTCAGAGTAAATGCAACATAAAGGAGAAAGGCTCTTTTCCCATGGACCTTATAATAAATATAATAAATGAAACATTCATTGAATTCTTAATATTTCAAAGCTGGTAGATACAAAGGCTTTTAAAACTAGTTACGACCTCATTAGATATAACACATATTTCTGATACATTATTTATAACACATATTTCTGATACATTATTTATTGCCAAACCAGAAATAAATAACATTTTTTATATTTGTTCATAAGACATAGGATTAATTTTAGAATAGTAGTCAAGGAAAGCTTTTAGGAGGGAGTAGGATTAAAGTAGAATCTCTTAAGATTCTACTTTACATAGACACATAGGGTTTACATAGATAAGAGAGCTGGAGATACATCAAAACAGACCCTATCTGTATGCAGAAACAGGAAACAATGTCTTTAGGGGAAACTGGGATAAAACAATTAAGGATAATTAACAAGAAATGCGGGTTCTAGAGAATGGAAAGGCAGGCTGATGAATTATTATGAAAGGTTCTGAAATACCAGGCTAAAGTCAAAAGAAATTCTGAGGTCAGAAGAGAACTACTAAATTTGAGGGAGTAACATATGAAGAAGGAAATTCTGTACTTCAGATTTATTTAGCCAGGTTGACAGGAAAACTCAGAAGAATGCAGAGAGGAGGAATAGCAATATCAAACTAGGACAATAGTGTTAGGTCTAGGTCTCCTCCTCATATGTGTACTGTCATCTCTACTTTTAGTTTAGATACAATACCAAAAATGTTTTCTCTTTTATATTGTTGGAAGTATAGAGGTTTTAGCTATCCAAACATGAACAAAAACGAAGAGTGAACTTTGAAAGAAAACAATCATCAACATTAAAAATAAGTTATCTGCACTACAAATAACCTTAATACTCTTTCCATGTTAAAAACAAAGGTAGAAATTTTCATTAAAGTGACTGCTAAAATAGTTTGTAAATATTTTTTAATGTAAGGATGCTTACTATTTATAATAAAAAATAATAAGGAAGCAATTTTAGTTCTGAATAAGTCTTCAAAACACATTTAATTAAACTGGGGGAAAGGCAAAGTCCAAAAATATATACATAGTAAAAGTTTATTTCTGTACACAAAAATAGGAAATATTTATTTATGTTGGTATATGTATTACAATCTTTTTGGAATGATACTACAAATAATGGGTTTGAGATTTGGAGAGAAGACATTTTACTTTTTGAAATCTTAGGGGTTATGATATTTTATAGTGAAAGCTAAAAAAAAAAAAACAGCAACATTTACTTCCCAGGACACAAATATTATAGGAAAGAAACGAAAACTGGATAAAAGTTAATATTACTATGTTAGCATTAATAATAAGGCTATTTTACAGAGAGTATTTACATTATGCCAGGTACTAAAATCTAAGCAAGTGGAATTTGTCTCCTTATAAACACCTGCTTCTTATTAAACATCCAGATATTTTACTGTTTATAGTCATCCATAAGTAGGAAAAAAGTTAAGTTTTACTCTTCATTAATAATTATTTTAATATTTATAAATATTTAATAGAAGGGTTAAGCAAAAGCAGAGCATTGCAATTTACTTACCATTCAATCATTAGGAGACGATTAAGGCAATCTTCCCCACATGCTATTTCACCTTGAGCTCTTTCATCTTTAGAAAGAGGGGTACACTCACATTGCATTCGCTTAATGTCCCGATGGGATTTATTCTTCTTTCTATTGGGTAAAATTTTATAAAAACTGGTTAAATAAATCTTGTGACCAGATAAAATATACATTATCTAATATGTGCCAAATCTCAGTTTCGTAGTTAATAATTTTTATAAGTCAACCATTCAAAAGGAAGAAAATAATCTAATCAGTAGCACTTGTGGAGATCAAAAACATAAAGAATTGTGTTGCAAAAAGGATGAGAGAATCCTTCTTATCTCTGGCAGTTTGGAGAATA
Organism: Myrmecophaga tridactyla; assembly: GCA_004026745.1. Taxonomy (NCBI): domain Eukaryota; kingdom Metazoa; phylum Chordata; class Mammalia; order Pilosa; family Myrmecophagidae; genus Myrmecophaga; species Myrmecophaga tridactyla. The sequence goes on from PVIY010014769.1 coordinate 6,004, forward strand.
GAATGAGTTCATGTCTATCACTGAGAACTCAGCTCTTACTTAGTACAGTTCAGTTAAACCTCGGATTCTGAGCAATTTCAAGTCCTTAATAGTCATATCAGGCTCAGAAGAAAAAGGGAAAACTCATGTGAGTTTTCAGCTACAGTGATGTAGCTGGCTAAAATAAGTTAAATTTTAGTTAGTCCTCATAAGTAACAAATAATAGTTGAGGTACAAGACTGATGACAAAAAAGAAGTGTATAAAATGTAAGAGTTTTTAATTAAGTTTTAACGCAACCAAATCTTAGAGAATCCTTCAGTAATATTTTATTTGTGTAAACCTTGTATAAAAGAAAATAGAATGATTTAAGTGTAACCCTTTTCTTCTTTAAAAGCAGACTACTTTGCTGGTAATTTATTTTCCTTCACATAAAAAAAAAAAGAAAAATTGGACTAGTCAAAATTATACTTTTAGAATCAAAGAGGTAAAAAGACAGAAAAAAATTAGATATCTCTTTCCGCAAAAAAAAAAAATAGAGGAGGTAATTCAGGTTATCAAATTTAAATAGGTAAACACACTTTTTAGATTGCTTTTAATTTACCTTTTAATCACACAACTTTATTTCATAAGATTAGGCTCACAGTCTCTAGAGTCAAAAAGTTAATATTTTTTAAATAAAAAGAGGTAAAATTTGTCAAACAAGTATGAATTAGGCTTACCTTTCCGTTAAATAAACATTTTCTTCAATAAGATCAAAATAACAAGGCATCTTCCCCTGTTTGGCATATTCTTTCCATCGCTGTGGGTCCCTGAAGTCATCCATGACACAGGAAGGCCCAAGCAGCACTGAACCTGGGGATGCTGTGGTCTCTCCCTGCTCTACCTCCACTCTAACTTTCTTTCTGTCCTGAAGCTCCCCATCACTTTCAGAATCACTCTCCAATTCCTGCCTCCTTTTTTTAGGGGGCCCTCTATCTTTCATATCATTTTTTTCTAAGTTTTTTGAAAGATCTTTCTTTTCATTTATGACTAAAGAGTCCTTAATGGAATTGCTGCTTATTTCAGGTGCTTGCACTGATCCAATGTCCTTCTGCAGGGATAGAAGAAACTTATTGGACTGGCTTGAAAAATGCGATCCACTACGTTGATCCCAATTCTCCTCTTCACGGTCATCTGTTAGGGAATCTGGTACCTGTCCTTGAATTCGATCATACACAACCACAGTTCCAGGAGGTCTACCTGCTGATCGTGGATCCCAGTAGCCATTGCCTTGCCAGTAATTACATGTCCCACCATACTGTTCCACACTTTGCTGATACTTATGTTCACCACAGACTCCATAGCTGCTGTCAGGTTGCTGATAGGTGGTAGTAGGCTTTTCTGGTTGAGAGAAGTCCCACCCTAAATTTCTGAACTTTTCCGATGAGTGGAAGCCATCCACTCGAGAGATCTCACATGAGGAAGAAAAACACAACTCTGTTTTTCCCAGCCTGCTATCTGGCCTATTAGGGAAAATGGTCTGATGCCTAGACTTACTTGGGGCATCTTCAAAATCATCTGAAGAATAAACTGGCAGTTCGTCTTGCTGCCTAGAAGCTATCTTGGCTTTTACTGTTTCATCTGAATTTGGATGACCTAGAGTTTCAGATTTCATATCTGTATGACTTGTACTATCAACCCCATCACTCTGAGGATGAACAATTTCAGACAGGTGGTTATCTACTTGTTTTCTGCTGGACTGTGTAAAAGAAAGTTCTGGGTTTTTCTCCATTCCTTTATGAAGGAAGAACTTCTCAGTCTGAGGACAGGTTTTATTCGCTATACTCTCAAATTTTTCCTCATATGAATGTCTCCTCGACTCCAGTCTCTCATCTTCCCAGTGGTCAGAATAGTGTCTGTAACTTTGACTGCTCCGAGAAGAGCAAGGACTTGTTTCTTCCAGAGGCAAAGTAGAATTCTTTGGCACAACGACAACAGACTGAAGACGGTTTCTTGGAATACTGCTATCATCAGAATCTGTATCTTCTGAATCACTTTCATCACTTGAACTTTCAGAAGAACCAGAATAATCTTCATGGATAGTGGACACAATCTCTGAGGCATGGCCACTACTGTCACATTTTAAGGTATAAGTTACACCATCAATGTCTTCCATGGTTAAATTCAAATCACAAGAAGAAAATATAACTTCTGAGTCATCAGAAGTATGCACATGTCTTCTTCCTCCTTCTTCATCTAGAGAAGTTTCAGGTCTTCCTCTTATTTCAGACAAATCAGAATTCCCTTCTTCCTGAACCTCCTGCAAACATTTCCTGGACAGCCCATTATTGTGCCTGTTTTCCCATGAAGCAAATCCCCTTCCTGAATCAGGAAGGCCACTACCCACTTCTACTATGGTTTCTTTCCCTGCATGTTTTGAAAACTCTGTGCTTTTTTTATTCTTCAGCACAGCATCCAAAACTGGAGATGTGTTTTCTCCACACTGCAAGAGAGATAAACTGTCTACTTTCATTCCTGGTGGGAGACTCCGAAGAGATGAAACAATACTTGAACTCCCTGTAGATTGATATAAATCATCCAAGTGATGATTTATAGAAGCTGAACTAGTGCTACCAACACTCTCCTTATATTCTTCACATACAAACTTTGAGTGTTGATCTGTCAGATTTCTATTATCACATATAACTGTTTTTGATTCCAAATGAACACTCATAAAGCTATTTGAAGAAATCTTAACTGAAGAAGGCTCAGTATTTTCAGCTTCAGAATGACACAAAGATGGGTTGCTGGCATTTGAAGTACAGTATATATCTGAATCTTTGGTTTTGCAGCTAGAAACTCTTGTATCTACTGGTTCTTTAATTACAGTTTTGGAATAACTGGGAAAGTCATAACTGTCAGTCATAATTGGTAAAGACACAAGTTTATCTTGGTGTGATGACACCAGAGGTTCTATTTCTCTTAATAGGTTTTCTGACTTACTGTGCTTCATGTAAGCATCATCCAAGTCTTTTTCTTTACATCTACTAATATTCTGAAATCCATTTGATGAAAGCATGCATGCTCTGACCAAAGGTGATACCTCTGATCCACTCACACTATCATCAGAAGACATCACAACAGCTCCAGTTTTAGAAGTGCAAAATGTTGCCAAATCAGATTCTGTCCCAGGAGATCCATTTATATTTAATTCTATTGGACAATAAGTTCTTAATTGATCATGCTTCCCTTTAGGTAATGAGTCTAACTCCTTAATACTACTGTGGCTATCATGTCCTATCAATTCAGACTTAAAAAGAGGTGATTCATCTAGCTTTTTAAAAGTAGGCGAATCATTTAATTGATTTGATGGCGACAGAGACCCAGTCTTTTCTCTTTCAGGAATTTTACTAATCATTCTTAATCCACTACCTTTTGAACAAGGAGTCTGTAAACTAAAAGAATGAGATTGTTTTGTTTCCTCATTTAATTCTGTACAACAGAAAGAATTTTTAAACTTATCAGCCTTGGTTATAGGTTTTGAAGGGGTAGATTTATAACGGGAAGCACTGTTATCATGCTTAGAATATGATGACCCCCGTCGGAATCCCAGTTCATTAGGGGGAGAACAACACCTTTTCATTATTTCATTTTCTGAAGTCCTTTTGGATTCTCTCTCTAGTTTTGAGGAATATTTTCCTCTTTTCTCTGCCTCTAAATAAGATGATTCAGTTTTGCAGTCTCGATCAGATTTAGAATAAGATGATGATATCCTCAGGTCTCTGTAAGAGAAGGAATGAGATGAGGTACGCCTGGAGTATATCTTCTTATACTCATCTTCTGATTCTGAACTCTCTCGTGCTCTGCTATCTGTGTAAGGCCGAGAATAGCGCATCCTCTCTCGGTAGGGGGAACTCCTATGATATCGACGATCAGAGTCATAGTAATGGGATCGTTCTGATCGGGAATAAGATAAACTAGTTCTAGAGCTTCTGTCAGATCTAGAACGAGATCTGCTCCGCCTTCGCTCTCTCTCCGATCTACATCGGGAAGATATATACCGAGTATCTCTTTCAAGTTTTGAATGGCTAAAATATCTGTCATCTCTCTCTGTTTTAGAACGGGATGATTTCCCTAAATCCTCACTTTTTATAGGTGCTGAGCCCTTTTTTGAATCTCTTTCCTTTTCAACGCTTGCTGAAAATTTTAAATCGTGTGATCTTTGACTTGAAGAAGTCCGTACAGAATCCTCATCAGATTCTGAACCAAGAAAGGTGCCTTCAGATTGTGAGGATTTCTTCTTAGAACTTGTTTTTTTAGAGCCCAGACTAGTCTTAGAACTATCTGGAATTTCTTCTTCCTTCCCAATATGGGAATCTTCTTTTTGTGAGGGAATATCTGCTTGCTCATTCAAATGTTGAGCTGTGTGTTCTTCTGAACTATTAAATAAAATGTCCTGTTTGGTATCCACTTCTAAAGATTCTGGTGTTATTATAACTGGTGGTTCCTTTATGGCTCTAACTGCTACATCTACTGGTGAGGATACAGGAGCTATCATCAGAAATGGTGTGTGTGGCAAGGCCACTGGCTCCATTACTGATGCTGGTGGTGAAGGTATTGTGGCCTGGGGAGGTGGAGGTGGAGGTGGTGGAGGAGGAGATGATGGTGGCGAGTCTACAGTTGTTGATTCTGCTATGACTGCTGGTAATGTTATTGTGGGAGGAGGTGGAGACACTACTGATGTGGGAGTAGCCAACAGTGGTCTGGATGTTACGTGAAGCAGGTGTTTCTTAAAATGAATTTTGCCCAATTCCACTCTTGATTTTGGGGGTGAAGATTCTTCTGTAGTAGATAAAGTATCTCCAATGTCCATTTTAGGGGTTGAATCGGCTTGTAGAGGTACGGTTGGGGAATTTGGAGTAGTATCATTTTGCTTTTCATTTCCAAGAGCAGTCAGAAACCTGTTCTGCAAAGTTTTCTTTGTAAGGCTGAAGCTAAATGATACCTTCTGTCGTCCTTGTTCCTCCAAATTAACTTTCGTCTTGGTGCCTTTGGGCAAAAATCTACTAGAAGCAACACCTTTGAACATCGGTCCTTTGATGAAACCCGTTTTCTGCACATTTTCAATCTTTGCCTATAAATCAACAAAACAAGTAGTTACTACTATAATAAATAGTTACTTTCAAATGGCCAGCGTCAAAGTTTAAATATTTATCAATCAGGGAAACGAAAAGCCCTTTTAATGACAAATAATATGCATTTCATTGAGCTACATAAAGTTTTTTTTAACTCTTTATTTGTAGACATTTTCAAGTATGCTCAAAAGCATAGAGAATAGTATTATAAACTCCTAAGTTTTCCTTACCAGCCTCATCAATTACTAGTATTTTTCATTCTTGCTTCTCTCATATAAAGGATTTTATCCATTTTTATGTGTTTTTCAGGGAGAATTCTTAACAAGAATTAAAAAACAAAACAAAACCTGGTGTGTATTTTATGATACAATAAGAAAAGGACAAGTGTACAGAGGGCAAGAGCTAACTATCACAGATAATGAAAATAGTTTATTCTTGTGTTCTGTTTGAAAAGAAACATCAGAGGTCATAAAACTAGTGGTTTCCTGGCATAACACAGAATTATTTGGGAGACTGATAAAAATACAGATTCGTGATCTACACTCTAGGGAATGGCAAATCAATAGGTCTAAGGTGAGGCAAAAAAGACTTCTTTATAAATAAGTTCCCCAGGCAACTGTGATAGAATTCCTAGGTTTGGGAAAACCTTAGTATAGAGCAGCCCCCCATCTCACTCCCATCTGTATATTTTACAGATAAGGTAAGCATAAAACGATTAGGATTTCTGCCTTCCTGGAAAGTACTCTGCCCTGGCACACTGCCAGTGTTTCCTCCTGGGTCCCTTATACTCAGGGAATGCTGATTTATAGTCTACTACCACTGTATGAGCAACAAATTACAAAGTATATATCTACGAAGATGACTATTTGCCAAACCACCAAAGGAGACAGTGGGCTTTAGAAGTTAAAGGCATAACCCAGATCATAGAACATCAGAGAAATCCACAGCAACAAACTCAAGTCTAAATTAAAAACAGTACACTTGCCATCTGTGAGATTTTTCTAATTGATGCTCTTTAATTAACTTTGGCTATTTAGGAGAATAGTTTCCCAATTCAACACTGTAAAATCTGAAATTGGCTTTCAAAATTATATAGAAGCTATTCAAGTGGGAAAATAAATACTTCCACATGTATTTTCTTCAGAGCAATGGTTTTCAAATACTTTTAAAAAGAAAACTGGCCTTTCAAAAAATTAAATTTTACATGGATGCGCAATAGATAAAAACAGGTAAAAGTTGCTACCAGGGAAGCCAGTTTCCTCTATCTTCCCTAAAGCACTTAAAGTTTCAAAGTTTAAGAATCATTTTCTTGAGATCACACAACATCTCTCAGAATGAGTTATTATAGATCCAAAAGTAAGTAAAACAAAAAATATTACTTCCTTTCACCTTCAAAATAATAGCTAAAACTTGGGGTGCATCAGTGTTCAGTGGTAGAATGTTCACCTGCCATGCGGGAGACTTAAGTTTGATTCCCAGCACATGCATCCCCCCACCCCACCCCAAAAAAGAAAAAGCTAAAATTTGAATGTTTTCAAGTTTTACCCAATCTCTAAAATGTATCTAGAAGCCAATCACTGAATAATTAGTTAAATTATACTTACCTCATTTTCTTCTTCTCTATTGCCATTCAGCCAAGAAAGCATGCAAAAGAATAAAAAGAAATCATAAGCACTTAGAAATTACTGAAATGAAAGTTGTTTTTCATGAAAACTTAGGATACCTACTAACTACAGGCAAATTCTATATGGACTGTCAATTCTTTCAAAGTTTCAGTTACATTTAGCTTAACAAATTTATTTATTGAAGGTACAGTCATGCACTGTGCTAGGCACTGCAGATCAAAAGTAAATAAGGCAGAGTCCCTGCCTTTAGGAATGTAGTTTCCTATAAGTTACAAAATACAACTTTGTTGCAAAAGTGATTTCAACATAATGGAGTAAAGACAAGGACAGAAGCATACATTGTAAAGTAGCCAAGAGGAAGAAAAGTAACTCAGGCTAGTGGTTGGATAGGAGCAACTAGAAGGCTCCCTAACAGAGGATTCGTTTTGGAATGATATATTTGTGGGGCATTCTCAGGCACAGAGACTAACAATATGTGTAAGGAAACCACAAACAATTCAATATTACTTGAGTATAAAGTGTAAGACAGAAAGTAGCCAATAACTAGATAGAGTAGGTGCAAGGTTTCTCATAAGGAGAAACTATTTCATATTATGGATCAGTGGTTCTCAGTCTTTAGTTCGCATTAGACAGTCCCTTTATGGGATACAAGGGATCTGCTCTACTACATAACACAGTATGAGCTCACCTTATGTTCCAACAAAGGTAACCACACGATGCCCTGGATGAGCAAAGTCAAAAGTCTGGTGTGCACCAGTGTACTGTGGCATACTGGGGGACTGTCTGCCAGGGGAAAAGGAAGCCACAAAGGGGCTTTAAACTGTGGTAGCCAGATTTGTATTTTAAGCAGGTTGTTCTGATGGTCAGGTGGCAAAATTGGAGCACAACAATCTGTTTCAAATGTCCGTTAAAACAAATGGACCAAAACACTTTCCCCAAATGAAGGCCTGACTCCATAATAATTCAGTCTATGTATCACTGTCCCGGTCAGTACCCAGAACCAAGTAATGAAGGGGTGGGGACGGGCAGTAGGTAGAAGTGGCATGTAGTTGGCAGTACATGGTTGAGACCTGAAGCAGTGACAAGGTTAAACATTCTCTGCCAAAACCACTAAATACCTCACAGATATGGTATTAGAACTACTGTATTTCATTGAATCTGATGTGCATTTTCCCCACATACAACAACTCTAAATTCACAATGTTATACTATCTAAAAACCTCACAGATGTGATATTAGAACTACTGTATTTCATTGAATCTGATATGCATTTTCCCCACATACAAACAATTCTAAAAGCAGAATGTGTCATACTATCAATAGTATCATAATTTAGCTAGCAGAAATTTTTCCTTTCTTAGTGGATCATAAAATAATGGCATATTAGATTCCTTTAAATCAGTACCATGTAAAATTTCTGAAGCATTTGGACTAAGTGCCATCCATGTCTATACTCCCGGACATTTGAGAGCACTCATCTTTGACAGCATGGTATAAAGTGCTGTGACCCATACCACAAAGTGCTGAGAAAATGGAGATGATCAGAACCCTTTCCTAAGCCTCAGCAGCTCTATTCTGAACAGGCAGATGAATGAAGAATAATTCTGACAAACTGTGATCAAAGTCATCAATTGGCCAAAGGGCTAAAAAACATTGTAATTTTGAGGTGTTTTTTTTTTGGGGGGGGGGGGGAAGGATGAAGGTCCAGTTTAGAAATCAGAGAACTACTTGACAGAAATGACAAGATACTTCCCAGAACTCAATAAAATTAAGTGTTTAAGGCTTTAAGATGATTATTTAGATTTTTTTAAAAATATGCCTATGGATAAGGTAACTAAGTGTCCATTTTAGGTGGTTAAGATTTTCATATGTGAATTGTAAAACTATTTGTATATTCATACTTTCCTGTAACATAGGCATTACTATAGCAATGCAGATATTCACAAGAACTTTCTACTTGATATTTTGAGAACATTCACAGTTTTAACAGTTGATAAAATGCTATCTACATTAGGGTTTAATACTTAGAATTTAAAAACTTTGCTATCTGAATTTGTAGATTTTTTTTTCCTTGTTGCCTTAATTTTAAATTGGTTTATGAAATTAACTGTGCAAACACAGGGTTTACAATTTATACAAATACTTTATTTAAATATGCCTACAGTTAAGCTAAGATATCCATTTTTGGTGGTTCTAAGTGTATTGTTTGTTTTCTTAAATTTAAAAGAAAAAAATGAAATGTTTATAGTAAAAAGAATATAAGCACATTATCAGAAAACTTGGGGCAAATACCAAGTTTTCTCATGATAAAAGCATTTCATGTTAGCAGAGAAAAATCAAATCACAAACAAGTTAAAGAAAAATCCATAATCCATCCCATATAGAGACAAATGTTGTTAACACCTTTGTCAATAGTCTTCTAACTGTCCCTTGGGGGGGGAGGTAGGAGCTGCTTAAACAGAGATCTTCATTTTTCTTTTAAAGTACAGTAGTCATAGCATAGAAGCCATTCTGTATCCTTCTTCTCTCACCCTATATCATAAGTTGAGCAAACAAGGTATTTAGATCCCATAAAAAGAATGGAATCACTGAAATAGATTGAGGGGGTGAACTTGAGAAAAGGGTGTAAGAGGATATAGATGAGCAAAGACATAGTTAAGTTTGAAAATGATGAAGTAGAGAGGCTGTCATGTGTGTATCATCATGTGACAGAAAAGCGAAGGACCAAGGATTCGCAGTAGCCAGCTCTAGAATGCCAAGGTGAGAGAATGCATCACCTTGATGAGGCCTTGATTTCAGACTTTTCCTATCCTAAAAATCAATAAGTCAAGCCAATAAAATTTCTGTTGTTTAAGCCAATGGAATGTATGGTATTTGCTTTAACAACAAAGAAACCAAAATGCTACTCTTCATTCTGTCTCCTAATCACCACATATAATATCCCACCCCCACCTTAATCCTCTCAAGAACCACTAGGTTTCATTTAATTCATCAATTATCTGAGTATCTACTATGTACTTAGCACTGTACTGCCTTTTCCTGTCCTTTTCCTTGCCACTCCAGATACCATTAAACTCCTCAACTCATACAGCATTTACTTTGCCCTGACAATCAATCACACCCTTTTGACTTGCCTTTGTTGTTCCTGCCTTCCCAACTAGAGTTTAAACCACAGAGATAAAGACAATATCTTGTTCTTATTGTATAATTTCCTCCTGGGTCTAACATTCCCATTTTTATCAGAAAATTTTCATTAGTTATTAAATCAAAGAAACTCCTTAACACCAGTACCAAGTTTTAGCTTCCCTTTTTCAAGCAATTCTCAGATGAAAAGAGGCAAAAACCTCAAAATTAACTTGAAGGAAAAGTAAGCATGCTACTGACACTTTAATGTAAAATATTTTGCCATGCTCTCATCTCAGAAATAGGACCAATGAGGACAAGTCAATTAAAATCTTGATGAGGAATATATGTGATTTTGTGTGGACAATAAAACCATAAAAACCATAATGCTGTTTGTCAAAGGCCTTGAAGCTTTAGGCAAGTACTTTGGGATGAGTATAGTAACCTCAAATAGTGCCAAAACTTAAACTGACTTGCTTTTTTTGTTTGTTTGTTTGTTTTCCACAGGCAGGCTCCGGGAATCAAACCCAGGTCTCCAGCATGGCAGGCAAGAATTCTGCCACTTAGCCACCATTGTACCACCCAACTTGAATTTTTTTTTTTTTTTTTTTTGCGTGGGCAGGCACCGGGAATCAAACCCAGGTCTCTGGCATGGCATTGAGAACTCTGCCTGCTGAGCCACTGTGGCCTGCCCCCAACTTGAATGCTTTAAAAGCACTATTTCTCCGTTGCTTTAAAGTCCATATCTTCAAGTAGCATGGTGTCTCAAAGAGCTCCTACTGGACAGAGGCTTTAATATACAGACTAAATGTAGGAAAAAATTAATGATAAAAATAGATGTCATTAAAATTACATTTTTAAAAGGCAAGAATGGTCTTGCAAGTAATTTGAAGCACTATGTGATATATAAACATAGGTCAAAATAACAGTACTCTCCCCTAATGTCATACCCATCGACATTCTTATACCTAAAAATAGTTAGAACTTCATTTTAATGTGGAGTTACTATATACCATAGTGAGTAAAACTTTTCTTTAAATAAGAAATTCTACATAAACCCAGATGATCTGAAATATACGACTGTAGAATTCCAAAGTCAGTGAGAAAAGATAATATCATCCCAAAGTGAACAACTGTATTTATACTTGTTATCTTGTTTCTAAATTTGTCTTCCAAATGAGTTTGCAGGAACAATTGCTTAAAATGAATTATATTTTCTTGTTAAAGCATTCTACTTTACCCAAAACCCATAAAGTGAGATGTTAGTTATTTTGATTTGAACTTTTAGGGGCCTGTGTTAAAGACTTAAACACTATTTGCGTATAACTTCAATCACTAGACCTTCATCACCATTATAGTAGCTAACATAAAATATTTGTTTTTTTCAGGTACTGGGTTAAATGCTTTATGTACATTTAGGTCATCTGATCCTCACACCTATCAAAGGTATACTATTTTTATTCCCATTTTACAAATGAAGAAACCTATGATCATGGCTGGTAAAATGGCAGGGACAAGTTGGTGTTATCTGGACTGTTTGATTACAGAGCTTAGTTTTTAAAATCATATATTTATTAGATATTACACATATCTGGGACAAAAGGATAAAAAGTTTCTGAGAAACAGATTTTGATGCCTAGCAACAGAAGGGGCTGGTCCATGAAATAATGGATAACAGTGTTAAAAAGAGTCCCAATGATTATATGTTTGTATTATAGAAATTCCTAAACTTACATAAGAAATTATTGAGTTTTTTCCTCCCCAGTTTAGGACTAGACTCTTTCGAATGTAAGATATTACATTGAAAACAGTATGAAATACAAATATGTAAGTATGAATTACAAATATGTCAGATAAAACCTTGATTTAGAGCATTTAAAATCTACTTCAGGCAAGATACTAATAATATACATATAGATGGCATTATTATGGTTGCCAAGTGATCAATACAACCATCACCAAGTGTGAGGGAGATGACTAGGAGACATGCTCACCTAGTTAATGTTGAAGTTGTTCCACAGAGAGTACTCAGAACAGCCTTTCAGACTTTTACTCTAGTTTAACCACATAAAAGAGGAGCATGAAAACAATGGTGGTCAGCTCCTTCGGGTTGTCATAGCCTTTCTTGCAAATTAGCTTTTGAAAATAAAAATAATGGTAATAAAATCTGTGATGTGATTAAATCCTAAATACATGAGAAAAATTAAGTTTATCTTTTTATACACAAAGACAGTAGTTCAAGATCTTTTTCCTTCACAAATATATGCATGCTTTGGTGGTAATATTAAAAATTCGTCTGAAAATAATTTTACTCCTTCATGTTTCACAAGTAAATTTTTTTGTTATAAAGAAAAACTGAAAAAATACACACATGTACGGACTGCTTTCTATTTTAGTAACATAGTAAATACAGTAACTAAGAAAGCTTTAGCTTAATACGTCACCACCAGACCAAAATCAACACACTGAAAAGGAATAAAATCCAGTTCTCTTGAAGAACAAAAGCTTAAACACATTAAAAATAGCCATCATTTATTTCCTGTTTTGTGTGTGTGTGTGTGTGTTTGTGTGTGTGTGTGTAAAGAGTTCAAGCATTTCCTCTCCCCGACCCCTCCCCCTAAACTGTGAATTAACATTTGGAGTGGGAAGAGGAAGAGATGGGGTTTCAGGTCAACTAATACAAGCACAAGTATGGCAAAAGGACCCCATGCCTTGAAAAAACAAACAAAAACCCTGAAACACTTACTCTTACAAGCCAATAATAATGTGGAATCACCATGAATTACGATGTACTGTATAAATACTACCACTTACCATTTCATACAGGGAAGATTAAAATAAAGTATAAAGGCTATCCATTTGAATGGAAAATAGTCCAAATGTTCAAGAGTGGCTGAATTAAATCCTGTATATCAATTCAATGATACCCATTCAATAGAGTAGTATAGTATGTTACTTTAAAAAAATTAATGATAAAGATCTCTTATACTGCTCTAGAATGATCTCCAATATAATAAGTAAAAATAGAGAACAGTTATTTAATGTGCTCTTTTTTATTTAAAAAAAGAGGGGATACCATATATATATTTGCTTATATTTTCAATATAGAGGGCTCAGCCAAAAACTAGTAAGAATAGTTTCACATTAAAGGGAATGAATGGGGAGGGGAAAACAAGGATGCCTCTCTGAACATTCTTTCACTGCACTGATTTTTAGAATATGTAAAATGTTGTATATAAATTTTTTATGAGAAAGAAAATTTCTAAAAATTGAAATCAAACTAAAAAAAAAACAATGTGTTGTGGTTGGCATAACACATACATTACCCTCCCCAAAATGTAGGACATGACATTCAGGGATGAAAGTCTCCCCGGACAGCATGGGATATGACTCCCAGGAATGAGTCCAGCCCTGGCACTGTAGAAATCAACAACGATTCCTGACCAAAAGGCAGAAAAGAAAAATACAAAACAAGGTATCAGTGGCTAAGAGACTTAAAGTAGAGAGGCTATTCTGGAGGCTACACTTATGCAAATTTCAAGGTAGATACTGCTAACTGTCACAGGTTGCCAACCTCCAACCAACATCATTCCTGTTAACCCTAAAGAAAACCTAGGATTCTATTTGAGATTCTACAAAAGTTTCATGCATCTTGCTTACTTTCTAGAAACCTATAATCTCCAAATGGTTCCTAGGCTATATAAGTCCTGAAACCCAGAAGGACCGGCCTCTCCAAGAACATCAACTAGTTCCATACCCCTATCCCATGTTGTTGACACTCCTTTTCAACTTGAAAAAGTTTGAATGGGAAGAGCCATAATATCCCTAAAGATTGGGTGAAGGATCAAAGGAGGAGGAGTTATAACAGAAAAAGACAGAATTTAACATATGAGTATGACTACTGAATCACTACATTGATATTTCTTATACTCTTCAGTGTCTTGGAACAGCTAGAAAGAAAAACTTGAAATTGTGGAATTGCAACCCATACCAAACTCTGAAATTTGTTCTATAACTACTCATTAAAATGTACTCTGACCTACTGATAATTATGCCTAAGTCACCCCCAGAAACCTCTTTTGTTGCTTAGATGTGGCATATCTCTAAACCAACCTGGCAGGTGAACTCACTGCCCTCCCCCACTACGTGGGACAAGATTCCCGGGGGTGTAAATCTCCCTGGCAACATGGGACACAACTCCTGGAGATGATGAGCCAGGACCCAGTATCATGGGAAGGAAAAAGCTTTCTTAACCAAGAATGGGATGAGAAAAATGAGACAAAATAAAGTCTCAGTGGAAAACCTCGACCAAAAGGGGGAAGAGAAAAATGAGACAAGCTAAAGTATCAATGGCTGAGAGATTCCAAACAGAGTCAGAGGTGATCTGGAGGTTATTCTTATGCATTAAATAGGTATCACCTGTTTAGCTAAGGTGTAATGGAGAGGCTGGAGGGAAGTGCCTGAAAATGTAGAGCTGTGATGTTTCTTGAAGATGATTGTATAATGATATAGCTTTTGCAATGTAACTGTGTGATTGTGAAAACCTTGTGTCTGATGCTCCTTTTATCTACCTTTTCAACAGTTGAATAAAACACATGGATTAAAAATAAATAAATAATAGGGGGAACAAATGTTAAAATAAATTTAACAGATTGAAATCCTAGTGATCAATGAAAGGGAGGGGTAAGGGGTATGGTATGTATGAATTTTTTTCTGTTTTCTTTTTATTTCTTTTTCTGAATTGATGCAAATTTCTAAGCAATGATCATGATGATGAATATAAAACTATGTGATGAAAAAAACTTAATACAAAAATAAATAAAGTCTCAGTGGCTGAGAGATTTCAAAACACAGTCAGGAAGTTACCCTGGAAGGTTATTCTGACCCATTATATAGATATCTTTTTTTAGTTTGTGGTGCACTGGAATGGCTAGAGGGAAGTACCTGAAACTGTTGAACTGTGTTCCAGCAGCCTTGAAGAAGACTGTAACTATATAGCTTTTACAATGTAATTGTGTGATTGTAAAAACTTTGTGTATGTCGCCCTTTTTATCCAGCCTATGCACAGATGAGTGAAAAAATAAATAAAATAACCATAAAAAAAATAATAGGGGGAGGTGAAGGGTAAAAACTGGGTAGACGGAAATACTGTGGGTCAATGAGAAGGAGGGGTAAGGAGTATGGAATGTACGAGTTCTTTTTTTTTTCCTTCACACTTCTTTTATTGGAGTGATGCAAATGTTCTAAAAATGATCATGGTGATGAATAAATGATAATGAACATGTGAAGATAGTGTGAGCCACCAATCGTATAATACGGTTCAACTGTACGTGTGGAAATTTCTCAATAAAAATATTTTTAAAAAAGAAGATAAATTGTACTTTGAAATTTATTGCTTTTTTTGTATATATTTTTCATAATAAAAAAAAACTTTTTTAAAAAAGTTAAACAAAAAAGCATCTGACTACATAACCTTTATTTGAATATATCCTAGGAGCAAAAAGAACTATAAGGAAATCTTAAACCCATACTCAGAAGTCTTACTGTTATAATAATGTAACAGTAGGTTATAATAGTATAACCTTAGGTTCTATTATTAATGAAACCGACCTATGCAAACAAGTTTTTCTATTAATGTCATTAGGAACCAAGATTTTAAGCATAAAAAGAGATACAAGGGGCGGGCCATGGTGGTTCATCAGGCAGAGTTCTTGCCTGCCATGTGGGAGACCCGGGTTCGATTCCTGGTGCCTGCCCATGCCAAAAAAACAAAAAAGGAAAGACATATACGAATAAAAAAATTAAAAATTAAAACTCTTATATCCTAATTCTGCCCAGTGAAAAGGCAGTAACAACTTGGTAGCACTAAAAGGTATCACTACTATTTAGATTGAAGACTCGAAACACATTTCCCACTAAAAGGAACCAAGGTTCCCAGGAGAACTGGTTGATTACATTACCGGGGTAGGAAATACATAAATTAACAGTGGCCAAGGAAGTTATCAAACCGTAGCAGGGTCATGCAAAAGGACAGAGGAGCCAACTTGAAAGCTTCCACCAGTCAAAGATAAGGTAATTTGAGCAACAATAACAACAAAAAAATGACTGTGATGCACTGAAACACAGCAAATATATAAAAATGAATTTCGTTTTTTAAAAAGGTCCACATTGATCATCTTTGGAGGTTAGTATGCCAATAGAATACCATTATTCTGAAAACTGAAAATTGACAATGGGAAAGAGTCCAACATTTTTCCTATCTTTCCTGTATGAACTGCATTTCAGAAAGAACATGACTTGGAATTGACAACTGTAGCTAATATCATATCCCAAAGTCAATCTACTTAGCTGGTTTTTAGGTCTACATATACACTAGTGAGAGTGCTAAAAAATGTAACCACCATTAATTAGATTGAAGACAAAGAACTGCACAGCTCAGCCAAAATTTTCTGTCCTAGGGCCTTTCCAGTGCATTCTGTCCGGAAGGCATGTCCCAATTGCTATTCTCCCCCATTACGTGCTCTCAAAAGACTTGATGGAGAGGCACCACAGTATAATATGCAGGTTAACAGCAAGCACTTGAAAGCCTATCAGCCTGGATTTGAATACCAATTCTAACACTTTTGAACCAAAGTTTCTCAGGAAGAAAGTCAAAGAGCATCTATTTTATTATTATTATTTTTAATTCTTCATATGATGCCTGGCATATAGTATTCAACAACTGGAAAATACCAGCAATTTGAGTGATATATTTGAAAGACACTTTCATTAATGATAGACTCCATTATTACAAAATAAGTTCCAGAGCAAGGGTCTTGCTCACCTTTCCATTCCCAAGGTCTTGACACTTAAAATACACAGTAAATAATTTTGAACAAATGAGGTTGAGAGGTAGAGGTAGGAGATGAAAGGTAGAGAGAAACTGAGCAGAGTGGCAAAGTTATGGGTCAGCCACAGAAGAAAAAAGAAAAGGCAGTTAACACTCAAGTATGGTCTGCAGGCCAGTGCCAGTCAGCTAACAGTTTGTTTCTTATCCACAAATAGAGAAAGCAAGACTAGGAGTTTTATACCAATTTCACCTTGATCAGTGAGCAGCAGGCTTGTACTGTTTAAGCTTTTTTGTTTTGAAATAATTACAGATTCACTGGAACTTGCTAAAAATAATACAGAGTCTCATGTACATTTCACCCAGCTCCCTGCAATGATGATGTCTTACATGGCTGTAGTATAATACCAAAACCAGGAAACTGATATTGGTACATTACTGTTAAGTGGACTACAGACCTTATTCAGTTTTTGCCATTTTTTAAAAGTCTGCGTTTATATTCATTTATGGTTGTTTTTTTTTTTTTTAATTTGCATATGGGCAGGAGGCACCAGGGATCGAACTCCAGACCTCCAGCATGGCAGGTTGGAGCTCTGCCTGCTGAGCCACGGCAGCCGCCCAGCATTTATATTCATTTATTTGTGTGTGTGTGTATGGTTTTATAAAATTTTATCCAATGTATAGACTGTGTTAACTACCACCACAATCAAGATATATAACTATTTCATCAGTAGACTTGTATTTTGAATGTCTGAGTTTTTCACTTCATTTTTCTCGTAATTCATTTTTATTGTTACAAAACCAGTTTGTGAATGAATGAAACTGGGGGTGCGGGCATGTTAGGGGTGGGGGGAGCCTGGTCCTTCACCACAGATAATTTTAGTAGCACTAAACCAGAACATGCACTAACTTTATCCATGGAATTCTTGACTTCCTAAATGATTGATAATTGAATTTTATTCACTTTTCTTCTATGGGGTTATAGACAATCTTAAACAGAAGCACATACAAATAATATCCACTTTCTGTAGGACAGGATTTACTAATGCCTAAAGTCTATTCTTCACTCCTCAGTCTTTTACTCCCATCACACCCAAAAGGCTAAGGTTGACAACAGGCAGAAATATGCCTATTAAAGTAAGGCCTCCAGAAACTTATTAAGTTCAAGGATGAATAAATGGCATGAAAGAATTATATTTCCAAATTCCTAAAAACATCTTAGAATTATTTATTCAGAAATTTTTCAATATGTTTGGACCATGTGTCATTTATTAATATATCTTCTTTCACCTCTTAACCCACCCTTTCCATACTCTTATTTGTGAAGGTATGATTAAGATCCTGCAAGCTACATTTCTCCTTTAGAACCAATAGTAAGTGCTAGAGGAAGACCAAAAAGCTGGAAGAGGCAAGAAAAAAAACCTTAGTCCTTACTGTTGGTCAGAGTTCTTATGTGTACTAACCCATCAACACACTTTGCCCTGGCAAGGGCAGTTGATTCTGGTTTCTACTTTTTCCTGACAATCTCTGAACCAGCCACACTGCAACCCTTTCCAAGCTTCTTAGGGTCTGGCCAGACTATCTTACCTCTTTTCTCCCAGTAAGTGGGTAGTTACTTTCTGCATTTCTAGCTCTGTTACCTCAGCATCCCATTCTCATTTTTTCAGTTCTCCAAAACCTATTTAATTCCTGACATAAAGTTTTATTTTCCTGACTGGACTCTCACAGATACAGACCAAAACAAACAATCCAAAAGCTTAAAAGCACTTTTCTTTAAAGTTTATAATAGTACAATGTATGACTATATCTCAATAAAATCACATTTTAAAAAAACAGTTTACAACAAAGGAGAAACATAAAACAGGAGTAATTATTTGAATACAGCTGCAATAATCATCACTCTAATGCCAATACCATAAATTTCTCATCAACCCTCCCTGCAGAACATGAAACTGGGAAGGTCATGCATTCCTGAAAACTTGTATTTAAAAACAATACTCAAGCAGACTTAGAAATTATACTCTTAATGGATGATTTTGCATTAGTGTTCTAGAACAGATATTAGCAAACTTTTTCCATAAAGGACGAGAAAATATAGGCTTTACAGGCCATATGGTCTCTGTTACAATTACTCAACTCTGCCACAGTATGAAAGCAGACATAGACGATACTTAAATGAGCATAGCTGTGTTCTAGTAACTATATGAACAGAGAAATTTGAATTTTGTGTAATTTTCCATATCACAAAATATTCTTCTTCTTCCAGTTTTTCTTTCAACCACTTAAAAACACACAAAAAAACATTCTTAGCTCTGAATGTACAAAAAAGGCTAGATATGGCCCACTGGTCACAGTTTTCCAATACCATGCTAGATTGTACTTTCTATAAAATCAACGTATTATATTCATTGATGGGTTCAGAAAAAGTTACTTTAGTAAACCTAGGCTTAAACTACAATATAACACAATAAATCTGAAACTTCACTGAAACAGAACAATATTACACATTTTAAAAAATTTTAATAAAGATAAAAGATAAGAAAATTAGCTAACAGATTTATTTGAAATTTCAAAATAGGATCTGGGTTCAATGGAAGTATACCTCAACCATGTACATCTTATTTCTATCTCTACTATAAAATGAGCCCTGATCATTTTAAATTAACTTAATCAATGCAAATTTCTGAATTAGAGAATCAAGTTAGGAACAACTAGATTAGAGTAACAATGGCCCCATTTCCCAATCAATTCCTCAAGCAGCAAAAACATCTACTGACATCCACAGGTTACATATAAGTTTATTTCAAAGAAACCATGATTGTATAGCCTCTCCAGGTAATTTACAACTACTTTGAGTTCCCTAGTATCAGTCATAATAGTTTTGTCTAGTTGGCATCTTGTGCTCCCCAAGATATGTTTACTATTGCTACCTATGAACTCTGCCCAGAAACAATGACTTAAGATCTTAACTAGGATTGCTCCACCATGTAAATAGAGCATACAGAGATAATAAGACAAAATGAGCATAAGCAGCAGTGTGACATGAAAAAAGCATAATATAAGCATTACCCACTCATAACCCCCTCTTGCCTACATATATACTTCTCTTGCTCTCCCTTAATATATGATATGGCAAGGAACAAAGGCTTGAGTTTCATATGGGATTAAAAATTCCTAGAAGTACAGTTCCAGTGAAGATTTCAGACTATGTAGGGTACAGAGCCAGACAATGAGCCAGATCCAAACAGCACAGATCCAGCATATCTTCTACTGAGATAAATAAAATTCAGGCCTCTACTCCTCCAGTATACACATTTGCAAAGCCAGAAGAAAGAACTAACACAATTAGAGAAGAAGCCTCTGAATTCTCAAAATTATATAAAGCATCTCACAACTAATCCTGAAGACTCCTAGGAAAACAAGTAACTCAGAATACAGAAATTAAGCTGTTTATGAATGGCAGCTATTCTAAATGATATTCCTTTATATCATTAAAAAGTTAGTCTTTGACAAATTGATAAATGAAGAGACCTTCACTCAGGTTCCAATACTGCCACTAAACAAGTAATCATAATCTGAACAGTTTGGGGCCTCCTAGTTCATTCTTATCTGTAAAATGAGAGGTACAAACTCTCTGACTCTTTAAAGTCATAGATCTGATAAGTTACAAGTGAGTGGGGTGGGGGTGGGGGGGAAGGAGGGTTGCCACAAGGATGAAGTCTCCTTAGGTAAGATACTCCAACACGAGGCAGCCTCTTACGGTGCTCAACAATGGGCACAGAGACAATCTTCCCTCTATAACTTCCCCCTTAATAAGCCTCTAGAGCATATCCTACTCTTCCACTCAGTTCAAGTATACCTCCTCTGAACAATCCTCCCTGACTGCTCCGGCATACAAACATATCCCACCACCAGTCTGGGTTAGGTGTCTGTCATACCTAGCACATTGTGCTTATGCCTATATTCTTATCACAAGACAGACATTCAAAAAATGTTAGCTGAATTAATTAGTAGTTAAGAGTTCAACCTCAGCTACGGTTTTCCTAAACATCATTTTAAAAGGCTTAATTCTGCAAGACAGAATAAAGTCATGAAGCATGTAACAACATGGATGAACCTTGAGGACATTATGCAGAGTGAAATTAGCCAGAAACAAAAGTGCAAATACAGTATGGTCTCACTAACATGGACTAACATTAATGAGTGAACTTTGAGAGTTAAAGAACAAAGGTTATTAGGAGATAGAAAGAGAACAACGATTGGGAGTTTGGTGCTGAAGCAATACACAATGTGCAACAGGACTGATGGTGAAGATTCAGAAATGGATAGCATAATACTATCTGATACTAGTACAATAATACATAAGTACACTGAATGAAGCTGAATGTGAGTATGGTTGAGGGAGGAGGCTTGGGAACATGTATGATACCAGAAGGAAAGACAGGATAAAGACTGAGAAGGTGTAACTCAGAAATGCCTAGAATGCATATGATGTTGATTGAATGTACAAATATAAGAATGTTTTTGCATGAGGGAAGACAAAGTAATGTCAACATTGCAAAATGTTGAAAATGGGATGGCATACAGGAAAAAATACAATCAAGGCAAACTAGAGTCTATAGTCAACGGTAACATTATAATATGCATTCACTGAATCTAACAAAGGGAATATGCTAAAATTAAATACCAATAAGCTGGGGATATGGGGGAGGGGATTCTTTACTGGAGAAAAGGAAATGTCCTCATATAGATTGTGGTGGCAAAGCCATGCTATGTGATTATACCAGGAACCACTGATTTTTTTACTTAAATTGGATTGTAGTATGTGTGAATAAAACTGTTTAAAAATGAAGAGATACAAGTGCTGGAGAAAATGTGGAGAAAGAGATGTACCTACTCACTGTTGGTAGGGAAGGAGAGTGGTAAAATCCCTCTGGAGGGCAGGTGTGGTGGTTACACAGGATGCTAGGGGTGGGGTTGCCATACGATGTTGCAACCTCATGGCCTGGAGGAACTGAGAGTGGGGATATGAATGGACATTTGCACAATGGTGTTCATGGCGACACTGTTCACAATTTGCAATGGATGGAGATGGCCTAAGGGTTTATCGCCTGAGGAATGAAAGGGGGAACTGTGGTATATACATGCAATGGACTACTGAGCGGCTGCAAGAAAGAATGAAGCTGTGAGGCATGCAAGTAGGTGAACCAACCTTGAGGCCAGTTATGACGAATGAAACAAATGATATTATCATGCCTCACTCATATGAACTATAATATACGAACTCAGAGAACTGAAATCAAAAGCACAGGTTATCAGGTTAAGGCTTATTGTAAAGGTTCCTAGGTTGTAAACTCTTACAGCAGTCACATCTATTCTAGAGTTAAAACTATTATTTCTAAATTCTGAGATGTTGAGCTATTCATATATAACCTGGTCATTCCCTGGAACTTCGGGTATTTGTGTGATACCTGAAATTCAGAGTTAGAGCTCTGAAGCTATGAAAGTCAGCATTATTTTATATAGCAACTGTTCAAAAAGTTGGAAAAGTGATCAGACTTCAACTAGAGATATGAATGAAGCTGATCTGGATAGGACTAAGGTAAATCAGAATACAGGGTAAAGGAAGATATAGTCCATATTTTAAAACTTAAACTTCTGTGTAAGATCAAAGGAAGGGATGTTATTTGGTGCAAAATTTATATTTGGGGTAGTACATTATCTAATTTAACTTGTATGGTCAGTTTATTCGAACACCATAATTACTTGGAATCTTTTTTTTTCTTCTTTTTTTTTTTTTTTAATTTGCATATGGGCAGGAGGCACCAGGGATCGAACTCCAGACCTCCAGCAAGGCAGGTCGGAGCTCTGCCTGCTGAGCCACGGCAGCCACCCTGAATCTCTTTTTTTTTTTTTTTTTTAATATTTTTATTGATAAACAACATACAACACAATCATTCTTAACATACAAAGTTACACAGAATCTTGAATAGTGAGTGAGATCTTGTTGGGTTTTAATGTGATGCCTCGATATATCCCAGAATAATTTGGACAGAGAATAAAAAAGTATTTGCAAAGTTCCCTTGGGGGGCTGGGGAGGAAGGAGGAAATATTAAACTTTCCCATCTGGGGAATTCCTGATATTCTCGCAAGCAGGTGGGACAACCAATTCAATAGGCTGAGCCCTCGATCTTGGGGCTCACCCCTATGAAACTTATACCTGCAATGGAGAAGATAAATATACAATTATGCCTAAGAGGCACCCCCAGAGAGACTCTTTTGTTGTTCAGATGCAGGAGGCCTCTCTTTCTAAACCAACTTGGCAGGTAAACTCACTGTCCTCACCTCCCTATATGGGACATGACTCCCAGGGGTGTAAATCTCCTTGGATATGTGGGACATGACTCCCAGGGATAAGCCGGGACCTGGAATCATGGGATTGAGGAAGCCCTCTTGACCAAAAGGGGGAAGAGAGAAATGAGACAAAATAAAGTTTCAGTGGCTGAGAGACTTCAAATAGAGCCTGGAGGCTAGCCTGGAGGTTATTCTTGTATATTATATAGATATCCTTTTATAGTTTATGGTGAATTGGAGTGGCTAGAGGGAAGTACCTGAAACTGATGAACTGTATTCCAGTAGCCTTGATTCTTGAAGATGATTGTAAACTTATATAGATTTTACAATGTGACCGTGTGATTGTGAAAACCTTGCGTCTGACATTCCCTTGATCCAGGGTATAGACAGTTGAGTAAAAAAATAAATAATAGGGGGGATAAGGGGTAAAAAGAAAAAAATTCAGTAGACTGAAATACTAATAGTCAATGAGAGGGAGGGTTAATGGGTATAGGATATTTAGGTTTTTTTCTTTTGTCTTTTAATTTCTTTTTCTGGAGTGATGTTTATGTTCTAAAAAATGATCATGATGATAAATAACACAACTATGTGATGATACTGTGAACCAATGATTGTATATTTTGGATGGACTGTATGGTGAAGATAGTGATTTAAATTAAAAAAAAATTTTAAATAAAAAATTTAAAAAGGCTTAAATATAGTGAAAGTAAGCTTAAATTTAACTTCATAATTAGCATTTCATAACAGACTTTTTTTGTATGCTGGGTATAAAAAGCATAAACAATGTAGAGAAGGACAAGAGCCTCAATTTTTAGAGGCTCTTTTAAAACCAAAGTTTTCAACCATTTTTCAGTGACATTGGATTTTAACATACCCCAAAACACCCCTATATTTATCATCACATCTGAGGTTTCCTCACATACTTTTGGACCCTAATATTCATAAAAGAGAAAAATGAGACTACTGATCAGAAGAATTTGCATAGAAAACAACTAAACAAGGGTAAAGTACAAGAACATACTTTAAATAGATTATCCATCCTGAACAAGGAGCAAGTATAAAACAACGGAAAATGCTGTTGGAAAAACTGTTTTAGCACAAAACACCACAGGCTATCCTCCCTAAAACAGCACTCAAGTTCTCTCTCACATTCAGTATGAAGAGCTCCCTGAATTTTTATCAGTTTGTCTCCACTGGGACCAACAAAAGAAACATAAAAAGTGCTCTGAGCATCAAGTCACTGCCATCAACCCAACATAAATCATGCATTCCTAATCTATACTAATCTCATACTTTTTTTTTTGCATGGGCAGGCTCCGGGAATTGAACCCGGGTCTCCAGCATGGCAGGCAAGAACTCTGCCTGCTAAGCCACCGTGGCCTGCCATCATACTTATGTTTTAATATCTTACAATAGAAATCAACAATTATTAATGTAGTTAGTAGCAAGATAGCATTTACTACCAGGAAATTAGAATAATGATAAGTACGAAGAATCAGGTCAATTTAAACAGTACAAATCCAGCTGATAGTTACTGAGATTCGTCCATTTAAAAAGGTAAATTCCCCCAGATAAGCCCTGAAACTCAGAGTTACCAGTCTCTCAAGAGTGTCAACGAGTTCCATCTCCCTACCCCATAATGTCAATATCCCTTTTCAACATAAAATTAGAATTGTCATTACCCAAATACTAGTAAAGATTGGAAGAAGGATAAAAGGGAAAGGAGTAGTAACAGAGAAGATAGTATTTAACAAACGAGTATGGCTGCTGAATCATTACATTGATATTTCTTTTTCGTCTCCAGTGTCTTAGAGCAGCTAAAAGGAAATATCTGAAATGGTGGAACTGTTCCCATATCATACTTTGAAATTTGTCCTAAAACTACTTGTTAAAATGTACTCTGAAATTTATCACTTTTTTATACGTATGCTACATTTCACAATAAAAAAAGTTTAAAAAAAAAAAAGTAAGTTCTAATAACATAGTTATCATGGTCCTTTGTTTTTCCAGGATGAGGCTACAATATCCATTAGGTCACAACAACAGAACCAAACAAGTTAAATCAAGCAAGAAAATGAATGAATGCCAAAATTGCCAGGTTCTAACGAAATGTGAGCCTTTCTTGATGCTTTGTATTAGTAACCACCTAAAGCATCTTACAAACTGACGAATTATAAAAAATACATATATATAGAAAGCATATCTGTTAAAATATTATGTGGAGGGTGCATGTGATAGCTTCAGTGATAGACATCTCACCTGCCATGTAGGAGGCCTGGGTTCGATTTCCAGCCCATGCAACCCATTCCCCCTCCTCAAAACATCTTGTGAACAAAATTCCCTATGATATACATATCACATATCTGCCTCTCTGTGTGTGTATGTATAGATACAGAAATACATTTATGTAGAGAGACACATAGAAAAAATTATGTGGAGAAAATAATGTTGATGAAAATAAAAGTGCTTAAGCAATGTGTACGTTTTACAAAAGCACACAGCTAGCAAATAAAACATTTTGCAGAAGGCATATGCACAGCTGAAAAAAAATGTCCTATCACAGGCAGGTTCCAACCTCTGGCCCCATTTTTATTTCTTCTGACACCACCATTATCTTCTCTTAACAAGGAAGAAAAGTACTCAAAGGAAGATAAGCACTAAGCATTTCTTGGTAACCTCACTGTCTCCCTTCTGCACGTGAGCAATATTATAATTAAGGGAACACTCTTTTTATATTCCACCATTATTCAGTATGTTCTACTTGGATTTCAGCTTCGTATTCAGCAAGTAACATTACTTCCTTAAACAAACTGCCAAAAAGACCATATACTTCTCATAATCATAATTATTGGTTTCCTGAATAATTATACAACAATAAAAGTTTTGTAGTGCTTTGTTTTTTTAATAGACAAGGTAAGCTTAAGTTTAAAACGAAA
Source organism: Myrmecophaga tridactyla (assembly GCA_004026745.1). Lineage (NCBI taxonomy): Eukaryota > Metazoa > Chordata > Mammalia > Pilosa > Myrmecophagidae > Myrmecophaga > Myrmecophaga tridactyla. The sequence goes on from PVIY010014769.1 coordinate 31,962, forward strand.
TACCTATTATGGTTATCTTGGGAGAAAACCAGTACAGTTTCACCTATTTCTAACAAAACATTTTATTGTAACTCACCAAAATTTACCATTTCATTATGGATAATTTCTAACTAAATTTTCAGCAAGGAAAGCATTACCATAAATCTATAGCTTATGTCTCACAATTGATATAGATATTCTAATCCAGAACTTAATTTATATTTTCAATCAAGCAATTTAAAAGACCCTTTTTGTGTGTTCAAGACCAGAATAAATGGATTCCCATAGAAAGGGTTTGTGCAGCTACCTATGTAACTTATGAAAAATGTTTGCTCTACTTTACATCCACACAGAATTCATAAAAATTTTAAACCTGTTATCTTCTGCCTACTTAAGTAGAGTATTTAATCAATAACTATTCACCAAGAGACAAATATCAGGCAAAAGACTCAAAATAAAAGTTAGGCAATGAGTCCCCAAAGACTTAATCATGAGGTAAATGCTGGTGATTATTATACAATGCTCCCCAAAGAGAAACTCCAATTGCAGTTAGCAGGGAAGTGGGCAGTAGGAAGAACTACAATTAGAAACCACTACTTGCTCCAGATTCTGGCAAGTTCACAGCAGTGATCCTAGTAAGCAGACCTACCAGCAGCCTGCTTCATGATGATACTTCTATCAACACCCATGTCTTCACAAAGACATTCTCATTTGTGAGATATTAGCAACTGATAGAAAAAGGATTCTAAAATAACAAGTATCTGTAAGGACTCAGACAACCCCAAACCTCCATCTAAATGACCTCTGTATTTGTTCAGTTGGAAAAGACATTGAAGTAACTAACCATTAGCCTGACCCTCTCCCCACCACTAAAGGAAAAAAGTTTAAAAGGCCAAATTAAACATAGGATATATTACACAGAAATTCCAAAATTAAGGGACTCAAACACAACATTTTATCAATATATGATACCCGAAGATTACCACAAGGTAACTGCCTCTCACTTGAATCCATTAAAGTATATTTCCAAATACATCCCATTATGAAAAAATGACAAATCTATTGAATTTTCAGTCTTAGTCTTTTTAGTCAGCTTCAAACCAATGATTTTCAAAAGATCACCATTTAAATGCCTTCAGTTTTTTCTTTAAAATAATCAAGTTACTAATCGAAGTAGGGTAGAAATAAAAGCTACCTATTTCATCCATCAGCACCATACAGGGGATACAGAAATAAATAGGTACGGGATTCAAAATAAACACTAAACAACATCCTTAAGACACCATCATAAATAACCAGCCTTGTGGAAAAATACATTTGGAAAGAGACACCTTCCACGTAGCACAAAATGTCCTAGGCGTTTTTAAACTTTTTAACATGACAACCCAACACTTTAAGAAACTAACGCAACTTACAGATAAAACACCCATACTACAGAACACTGTTCAACTATTTAAAAGGAGGAATAAAAAAAAAGGATGAGCACATTTTACAGCAAATGAAACATGCAGATGATTCATTATGTAGGAAAAATAAAATGAAATGTAGTAATATGAATCCACTTTTATAAAAACAAAAATCAAACACAAGGAAAAGGTTTTGAAAGGAATCTCTACATTGTTAGTAGTGGTTACCTCTTGGATGTAGGATCTGGAGAGATGAAGAAGACATGCTAAGGGAGGATTTTTGCTTTTTCTTCTATAAACATCTGACTTGTTCTGCAATAGCATTATATTTTAGTAATTAAAAAAAGAAATCATTTTACACATATCATACCCTGCTATTGTTTTTAAAATATCACATTTATGGCTAGCATATAGAAACAATAGTGAAGTACCTCCAAAACATGAGTCTAAAGTTATTCTCAGAGATTAAATAATAAAGAGTAATTGACATGACAATTAAATGCAGTATGTGATCCTAGATTAGAAAAAGAGAACAGTAAACTGTCCTAAACTCTAGATTTATAACTGATATTCCCAGTCTTCCCCATCTTAGTTAATGACAATTCCATCTTTCCAACTGCTGAAACCAGAAACCATGGAATCATCCTCGACTCATCTCTCACAACCTACATCTGATCTATCAAAAAATCATATTGGTTTGATTTTCAAAATATATATACAACCCAACCATTTCTCACCGCCTCCCTTATTACTACCTTGTTACAAGTCATCATCATCTCTCTCCTGGATTGCTAGCTTCCTTACAAGTATCCCTTGTTCCTCTCTGAACCTGAATAATCCTTCTGAAACCAAAAGCAAACCATATCATTCCTCTGTTCAAAACTCTTGGCAAAAGTCCTTACAATTGCTCTATAAGGCACTTCAAAATCCAATGTCCACCCCACCCACCCACCCGCTGTGCCCCAATACCTCTCTGATCCAATTTACTTTTACTGCACCAGGGCCTTGGCATTAGTTGGCCCCTCTGCTTGTAACGCTTTCTCCCCAGATATTAACATACTAACATAACTCCCTCTCCTTTAAGTCTCTCCCTAAGTATCACCCTCAAGGGAGCTCGCCCTGTCCACACTACTTTAAATTGCAACATCTCAGCAATTCCAGATTCTTCTTACCCTGTTTCATTTTCCATAGCACTTATCCTTGAACATTCTATATATTTTACTATTACCCCTCACCAGGATGTAAGCACAAGGGCAAAATTTTGGTTTGTACACCATTCACCCCTAGTGAATCACACAACAGACATACATTATGTTCAAAGAACAGTGCCTCTTCTTGCTGTAAAGTACTTGTCTGTCTCCTTCATAGAAGGAAATTTCCTTGAAGACGGTGATTGAACCTAATTCACCATGTCCTCAACACCTGGCCCTGGCTTTGCTTGATAGTGGACACCTAATATACAGATACTCAGGTGATCAAAGCCATTTTCACCTGAAACACAATGTCCTATATGCTGGAGGGAAAAGCCTGGTCCTACAGCTGTGTCTGATTAAAGAGTAGAAAACAAAAACAGAACCTGTGATCATTATTTTAAACAATTTACATCTTGTACCTTAATTCTTAATATGTCTAAGAACCATTTCAAACCATCTGAAGTCTAAAGAGGGCATTTGGTCCATCACTCCCCCAGCCATGTTATTCCCCCTCACACCAATCTAATCTTTTCATGCTTGACTTAAATCCTAAGTTTCCCCAAAAGACCCTAGCTAGAAGCATTTACCATGTGCCATAATCTGTTCCAAGTGCTTTTCATGCATTATCTCATTTAATCCTCCCAAAAGCCCTATTTGGTTGCTGCTATTAAGACACCTATTTCAAAGATGAGAAACCCAAGCTCAGAGAAATGAAGTCACTTACCCAAGGTTAAACTAGTGTTCAAATCCAGGTCTACCTGACTCTGAAACCCACTTTCTTAACCCTACATTATACTGCCTCTCTCTCTCGAGAGGTATAAACACTACTACTAATTAGTTTATACATACAGTCTTGCAGCTGTCACTTCACTTTTCTAGGCTTCAGTTTTCTCATCTGTAAAAATAGGTGATGCTGTTCAGGATGCCTACCAAAAGCCTTTCCAGTTCTGAAAGTATTATAACAAAAAATGTTTTATTATTCTTTATATACACCATGAGGTTAAAACACAGGAATATTTGGAACTATCTTAGTCTGTTAGAAATCCAAAATACTGGAGATAAAAAGCAGTGAAAATAAAAGCTCCAAGACCTCCCAATATTCTTGTCCTTCCCTACTCATGCCCAAAGATGCACTTCTGAATCCATTTTCCCACATATTATGAATTTACACCCAAGAAGTGAAAGGATGTGATCATTAAAGTTTTTGGACATCAATGAACAACCTGGTAAAAAGAACCTGAAAGGAGGTACTTAAACCATTTAGGGGCTAGCAGGTTACTTTGTATAGGACAAATGCTCAGTAAGTGACTCCTGATACACAATTTCTTTTTGTTGCTGTTGTTGTTAAGGTTTCCCAAGTTTCAAACTAAAAACCTCTAACATGAGCTTTATAATTGGATTGACTGTGCTGTAAAAATCTAAACAATCTAATTAAGGTAATATTAGCTAACTTAGGCAAGAACTCATGAAATGATAAAGCCATGTATTGAGTTAACTTACGTCTGAAACAAAGGTAGAATGATTGTTTCTCTTTTAGGGCAGAGATGGCCATCAACACTCCAAATGAATCCTTTTGTGTTGCAATCAACCTTAAGAACTATCAAGTAAGACTCAAACATTTCTGGACCAAGATGAAAGGAGTTCAAAAAGCCATAGGAGACCTAAACTAAATGTATTCAAAGAACAAAGATCTGTCAGATTTACCCTGTTCATAAAAGTGACAGTTTCATTTGAAACTCCGTTTGAAATGAATAGTATATTCTTGGGTCTAGACTTCAGCACCAGCAAATGGAGTTTAAGAATGGCTTAAAAATTTTTTTTGATTGAAAGGGCGTAGGGAAAGTGACCCCCAGGCCCTGGAGAGGATGCTCTGAAGTATGGGATACATTAGCAGATACAGCATTCAACAGAAATGTAAAAATGTCCTGGACTGGGGGAAAAAAAATACTATTGGGCAAAGTCATATGTCGGTTTTCTACAACACTGTCCTTTAGCGAATTCTCAAATAACTCTTGATTTTATCTAAGTCTTCACAAGAAATGAAAAGATCCATTTAGGGAAAGAGGTTCCTGTTACCAAGGAAGTCGCGTCCGAAAGTCTGCAAAGCATAATCTGAAAGAAAATGTATGCCCTGCGAAGGCTTTCATTTTCGAGCGGCAAAACAAACCCGGTGTCACCTCAACATCGAGGCCACACCAACCCCGCCACCATTACAAAGCCGAAGTGCCAAAGGTGCAGAATTTGAAGCCGTAGGCACTACGAGACCAAGAGCAAGTTTCTGGGAGGAAAAAAATCAAACCAGAGTGTGCAGCGCTGGTCCCTCTACGGTCCCAGTCCTGGCGACGCGCGCGAGGCCCTTCCGGTCTGAGCCGCGGCGCCGGGCGACCTAGCAACGGGCTACGCTTCCACCCGAGCCCGGGGATTCGCGGCCTACTCTCACTGGCGCCCTATCGGTGGTCCGGCGTGGGCAACTCCTCCGATACGGCTTCTTCTCGTGCAGCGGGGCCCTGGCGCGCTACGGGGAACCCACCGGGATCGCCGAGCCTCGGGCCGGCCGGGTCGGTGAGAACGCGGCGACAGCAGGAGCCGAGGCCGTGACCGCCCCTCCCCCACCGGCCTGGCCCAACCGCCGCTGCGACGCGAACAGCGGCGCCAACGCTGGGCCCAACTGCCGGGCCCAGGTTGCCCGAGGCAGCGGCGCGGGCCTGCTCCCCACGCCAGCCGGCGCGAGGCCCCGCGAGTCCGCTACTCTCGCGCGGGCCGGCGCCGCAGCCGGTCAGGACGCGCCGCCTTCGGCCCAGGCTGCAGCCGCCGACGGCAGCAGGAAGCCAGAGCTGATACTTACTCAGGGGTAGGGTGCTCCGGGTCGTAGAAATCCCCCATCTTCGGAGACGACTGCGGCGGCAGCTGCTTCATCCGGAGCGGCTGGAGGCGGCGACGCGAGCCCCCTCCCCGCGGCAAGGCGACACGGGGGGGGGGAGGGGTAGGGAGGGGAGGAGACCGCTGATCTGACCGCGGTGGCGGCAGGGGCGGCCGCGTCGCTCGCAGGCTTGCTCCCTCCCTCCCTCCGGCGCCCGCCCGCCGCTTTCTCCCTCACACACGCACCCAAAAGGCGACGCGTACCCCGCCCGCCCCTCGGCCGCCCAGGCCCGGCCCCTTAAAGAGACACGCACTGCCTGCCCGCTGCCAGTAGGCAAACCCGCAGCTGCTGGCGGAGTTTGGGTAGGGGCGGGCAGGGTGGGGAGCCGCCCGGCCCTGCCTGCCCGGCCCTGCGGGCGGTTTCTAGGAACAATAAGCCGGGTGCCCAGCGCTGGGCGCTCGGGACGCGTTGCAGTCCCGTCCTGGCCCTAAAGGGGAGGTGCCGCGACTTTTCCAGGCAGCCGGGGGCAGAGGTGTGACTCGGGCCGCCGGCCCTGAGGTTGTTGGCAGACAACGCTGAGGTGAAAGGCCCGCGCCCGCCAGGACACTAGCCTTCCTGCCCCTCGGCCGTCGAGGACTTGCCCGCCCAGAGCCCGGGGGTCGGGGCCCCTCCCCCGAGCTCCAGGCTCTGCGGTAACGCGGAGGCAGCTCCTCCCGCGCCTCTCACCCCACTTGCCCCTCTCTCCTTTATTTCTTCTTCTCGCCCTCTCTCCCCGTTGCCTCTTCATGTCGCCCCCTCAACAAGTATGAAAAAGAAGCTGGAGCCGGGGGTTAGTTCTGAGGCCGAGCTCCCGGGACAGCCCCTCCTCCCTGCAGCCTCTAGCAAGGTCTTCTGCCCTCACCGCCCACCTCCGGGCGGCGTCCCCACCCACCCCAAAATCTGGTAGGCTACATCTCCCGTCGTCTTGGTGGTTTTTGAGAAGTTTGGAAGCAATGTCCTGGAACAAGGGTAATTAATCACTTTCCTGCAAAAAATTACAAGATGAGATTAAGTGGGATTACTTAAAAGAGCTGATGAGTTTTTAGGTTTGGGGGAAGGAGAAACAGGAATGCCTAAAGCCATTGACAATTGATAATATTTAAACCGGGGGCTCGTAGGGTCAGCTTTTTTGGTTTGCTGGCGTTTTGTTTTTCACTATATTAAATCCATTAGATGGAGGGGAGTATATGTCATAATTTAAGAGAATAGACATTCTTCAGTAACTTTCTTTCCTTAAATCCTTTAACTGTATAGGCTGGCAATGTCTATTAATGTTTTATCCTCACTGTTTCTCACTTAAAGATTGTTTGGGTATTTTTTCTGGTACCTTCAAGCATAGCATCCAGGTCTAGGGTCCATCTGACCTTCCTAGATTAAAATTTCCCATGGACACTTCTTTAACGACCATAAATAAGTGACCCAATTTCTCCGTTCCTCTTCTCATCTGTAAAATGAGAATATTGATGTGTATAAAATCTCCCTCTCACTATTGTTGTGGGGGTTAAATGAAAAAATATTTGTAAAGCCCTAAACTTCCAATAAATGTAAGCAGCAGTTAAGAGCTACCTCTACCTGGCATTTTATGCCAGTCCTGCCACTTTCTAGCCATGTCACTTTGGACATGATTATTTCTCATGCTTCCATGTGAAATGGGGGTTTCATCCACTGCACAGGGAATCATGTGATGATTAAACTAAAGTGTATGGAACATGCTTTCACAATGCCTCTCACTGAGTAAGTGCCCAGAAAGTATTAACCTTTAGGCTTTAAAAAAATAGATTGAGTCCCAGTGACTTAGACACTAAGTAGACTATTGGGAGTCTTTTGATGTTTGATGAGCAGAAAAGGACTGTTTTAGGTAAAGATAACTGAAACAAATGTAAGTATGAGGTGATAAGGACCCAAACTGAGGTGACAGAAAAAAGCAGTCAGGTGCAGGTTTCCTGTTTCCTTAATAACAAAGTAAATAAGTTCTCTTGCAGGAGGCATCGCTGGAATCTCTTAATACCTAGTTTCATAATAGCATTAGTCTAGCCAGAATCCAATGCTGTAAGCATGTCAAACCATGAGAATCAGTGGGAAATATTTTGCCCTAACCATAAATAAATGAGCAAGTTTTTACAGGCAAGACTGCTGTGAGGTTGAATAATAAGAGCCCTCATCTGTAATTGTACTAGAGGTTCATTTGACATGTATTTGTAAGTCAAATAGAATGCATCCTCAGAGTATATACTTGGGCCTGGCCTTCTGATCAAAGCTGCAGAACAATTAGCACTTAGCAATATTAGATACTGACTATACCCTACTTTTTACATAAATCCTCTGCAGATGTGTTTGAAAGAAAAGCATCTAAAAGTCTTAAAATGAAACAAAAGACTCCCTTCCTAGAGTGCTAAAAAGCATTTAAAAAACTTAGTAATTTCCCCTGCTGTTGCTATCTCCTATGGGCTCTGATCACCCCATCCCAGGGGACCCTAGAGCAAGCCTGAAACAAAGTTGATCTGGCGTCTCTTGCCCTAGGGGAGATAGAAAGCCAAACTGGGTAGTCCTCACAGTGAGGTTCCAGGTACCTGGTAAAGGGGTGAGGGAAAGAAGAAATGTAGTTAGGAGGGGGCAAAGGGAGCACTAGTTGATCCCTTAAGCACAGTTCCCAAAACTACTACTTGTAAACAAATTTTTTTAGGTAATATGTTAACAAGACATGGCACAGAAGAAACAGTAAACTAAAGACAGTGAGGTGCTCTGAGTGTCACTGGAGAGTGCCTTTTTTCATTGTGTCCATGCCAAAACTCTTCCCTCAAATGCAAACTTGGTTAAGCTCTAGAAGAGAGGATGTGCCAGTTTGAAGCTGTTATGTACCCCAGAAAAGGCCATGTTCTTTTAATCCATTCCTATGAGTGCAGACCTGTTGTGGGTAGAACCTTTGGGTTAGGTTATTTCAATTGAAATGTCATTCGCCTCATTCAAGGTGGGTTTTAATCCTTTTACTGGAGTCTTTTATGAGAGGATAAGAAAGCTAAGAGAGAAAAGCCCCAGAAAAGTCAAGACAGGACCTGCAGGGCACAGAGAAGAAGCCACTGGAACAAGAAGCTGAAAGCAATGAAACCTGGGAGCAAAAAATCAGTAGATGCCAGGCATATGCCTTCCCATGTGAGAGAGGTATCCAGATGCCAGTAGCCTTTCTTCATAGAAGGTATTGTCCTGTTGATGCCTAAATTTAGACATTTTCATGACCTTAGAACTGTAAATTCGTAAGCTAATAAATCCCCATTGTAAAAGCCAACCCATTTCTGGTATATTGCATTTTGTCAGCTTATACAAAATCAAAACAGAGGGTAAAGGTATTTTTCCCTTGAACCCGCAGCTGGAGCTGAATAGGGAAGCCACCCTACCTACTTTCTCCTGCCTTTTCCTATCCCACTCTTCCCTCCCAGAATCCTCCCCCCAAGTAAGGGTTCTCAGAAGAGTGGTATGCTCCTCAAGGGAGACAGTACCAACTTTGGAAGCACAAAAAAGCACTAGGCCCTTACCTTGCAAGAAGGAAGGGATGGCAGCAACAACAAGGACCTCTTCTCAGTAGGGCAGCGTGGAAACCCTTATCTCTAAACATGTGAACCCACAAACACTCTCACCTTAAGAGAGTCAGGCCCATTTCCAGTGGCCATATCCTGTGGTTAATAGTGGTCTACTGGTATATGAAAGGTAAATTTAGTGTCATAGAAGCAGTTTGGGAAATGTACATTAATAACATCCACAAGGATGAGTTGTGTCAAGGTCAAATGCTTGAAGGTTGAGGCCTGCCAGTATAAGATTTCATGAAATCACAGCAGTTTGTAAGACGCTTACTCAATTTCCTTGATGATTTAAACTCTATCTTGAATCTATTCCCTATTATTGGCCCTGTTTGATTTTTGCTCCCACAGTTTTCTTTTGAATAGAGGAAAAATCTCTATTACATATTCTGTGGCTTTTTTCTGTCTGAAATTCACTTTGCTTACAAAGAAGTCCAGTAATAGAATTAAGGCCCACCCTTCTTTTTTATTCTTAATATTTTTATTGAGAAATATCCACACATGTATATCCAAACATATTACACAATGACTCACAATATCATCACATAGTTGTGTATTCCTCATCATGATCATTTCTAGAACATTTGCATCACTCCAGAAAAAGAAAAAAAAAAAAACTCATACATCCCCATACCCCTTACCAATCCACAGAGCTTCAATCTACCCAATTTTTATTTTCTCTGTCCCCCTAAACCATTCACTTGTTATTGCTATTTTTTCTGTACTCATCTGTCCATACCCTGGATAAAAGGAACATCGGACACAAGGTTTTCACAATTACACAGTCATGTTGCAAAAGTTATATAATTAGGAAGGTGGCGGAATAGCATAGGTCAAATCACCCCTGCTCCAAGGAACAGCTAGTGAAGGGACGGGAGGGCAAATGAGACAGCAATTCCAGGGTGTAAGTGGCCTGGGAGAGTCTTCTGCTCCACACAGGGAGGCCCTGGTTGCAAAAGCTTAGGAATTGAAAAGCAGAGAACCAGAGACCTTCCGGCTGGTGCAAACACCCTAACACGGAAGCCCAGAACCCTCAGGAGAACACAGACGGGGAGACCAGAACTAGGAAATAAGCCAAGCGTGTTGCTTGAATGTGCTACCCTCACCAGGACAGCCCTGCAACCCACGATTCACCCCACACTCCATTCACCTGAACCTTGTCATCCCTGCCCCTTCCCCATGCTCCAAGCAGTCCCCGCCCCGCATGCATAACCGCCCCATCACCACCCCAAGTGCGCATGCGCCTGTCCCAGCCCACCCTACCTCTCTTGCACAAGCACCATCTCACCCTGCCCTCCTGAGACCTACCTCCCACTCCCTGCCCCTTGAAAGTGACTGCAGGTGCTTACCTCCATACCCAGGCTATACCTGTTCCCAGCCCACAGAGTTGTGCAGCCCCCCACCCCCACCCCGAGCTCTACGTCTGTACATCACTTTATGGCCCTCCCAGAACTGTGCATGCGCACAGGCCCCCACCCATCCCAAGGTCTGGACAAGCGCTGTCCTGTGTAGGCGAGCCATAGCCACCCCTAGCTCATGCAGGCGCAGTGCCTACCTGCTGCCCTGAGCTTTGTGCATGCCCTCAAAGGGCTCTGCACCCTAGACTTCTCTACACCAGGGCACTGCCCCTCAGACCTGTGCACCTGCACTGCCACATCTTCCCCACCGCTGGGCGCCCACACTCACAGGCAACAGCATAGCATCTCCAACCTATGCCTATACCTGCGCTGCATCACCACACTGTTGAGCCCCGACCCATGTCCTGCATCCTATTCCACATCCATCACACAAGTTCAATGCTTTAGACAACTGAAGGAAATCAACTTCCAAAGTAAACTAATCAAAATATTTACATGCCATGAAGACAACAGAAGATCACTAAGCATATGATGCAGACAGATATAGTCCAGCCTAATGACCAAATTAAAACACCGAAGGAGACACAAACTTGGAACAACTAATCAAAGATGTTCCTATAACACTACTAAATAAAATAAATGGGATGGCTAATGACATAAAGGAGATCAAGAAGACACTAGAAGAGCATAAAGAGGAATTTGAAAGAATAAATAGAAAAATAGCAGATATCACAGAGATTAAAGATGTAGTAGACCAAATGAAAAACAAACACTACAGCAGATTTGAAGAGGTGGAAGAAAGAATGAGTGAACTAGAGGACAGGACAACTGATTTCAAATACTCAAAACAGCAAATGGCAAAAAGAATGAAAAAGCTTGAATTGGATCTCAAGGAAATGATGGACAAAACAAAGCACTCAAATATAAGAATCATTGGTGTCCCAGAAGGAAAAGAGAAGAGTAAAGGACTAGGAAGATTAGTTGAGGATATAATGGGGGAAAACTTCCAACCCTTAAAAAGGACATAAATATGCAAATCAAAGAAGCCAAAAGAATTCCAAATATAATAAATTCAAATAGGCCTTCCCCAAGACACATACTAATCAGTCTGTCAAATGTTGAAGAGAAGCAGAAAATCCTGAAAGCGGCAAGAGAAAAATAATATACTACGTATGAGGGTAACCACATAATACTTGCTCAGTCTACTCAACCGGCACTATGGAGGTGAGAAGGCAGTGGTATGATATATTTAAGATCCTGACAGAGAAAGACTTCCAGACAAGAATTCTGTACCCAACCAAACTGTACTTCAAAAGTGAGGGGGAGATTAAAATTTTCACAGACAAACAAATCCTGAGAGAATTTGTCAACAAGAGACTGACCCTACAAGAAATACTAAAGGGAGTTCTGCCAGTTGGGAAAAAAAAGACAGGAGAGGGAGGTCTACAGGAGGGCACAGAATTGAAGAGTATATAGATTTGACAGATAAAATCCAAAAGATAAGATGGTGGATTCAAGAAATGCCTTTTCAGTAATAACTTTGAATGTTAATGGACTAAACTTACCAATAAAAGACACAGATTGGCAGAATGGATTAAGAACTATAACACAGCTTTATGCTGCTTATAAGAGATTCATCTTAGACACAAGGATACAAATAGATTGAAAGTGAAAGGATGGAAAAAAAATGTTCCACACAAGCAGTAACCAAAAGAAAACAGGAGTAGCTATACTAATATTGGACAAAATAGACTTTAAATGAAAAGACATCATAAGAGAAAAAGAAGGACACCATATATTAATAAAAGGGACAATTCACCAAGAAGAAACAGCAATCATAAATATGTAGGCTCCCAATCAAGGAGCTCCAAAGTACATGAGACAGACATTGGCAAAACTGATATTTCAACAATAATAGTAGGAGACTTCAATACACCACTCTCCTCTATAGGAATAGCAACCAAATAGAAGCTCGACAAGGAACTAGAGAAGTTAAACAATTTGATAAATGAATTAGACCTAAGAGATATAATTTAGATTATTACACCCCAAAACACCAGGATATACATTTTTCTCTAGTGCTCATGGAACACTTTCTAGGATAGGAGAAACAAAACAGGTCTTTATAAATTTAAAAACATTGAAATTATTCAAAGCACTTTCTCTAACCACAATGGAATGAAGCTGGATATCAATAACCAGCAAAAGAATGAGAACTTTCACAAATATATGGAGATTAAACAACACATTGTTTTTTTAATTAATTTAAAATTTTTTAAAACCTTCTTGCCATATAATCATTCCATTCTACATTTATAAACACAAACAGAAACATTCTTGCCATATAATCATTCCATTCTACATTTATAATTAGTAATTCATCATATCATCACATAATTGTATATTCATCATCATGATATTTCTTAGAACATTTGTATCAATTCAGAAAAAGAAATAAAAAGAAAACAGAAAAAAATTCATATGTACCATACCCCTTACCCCTCCCTTTCATTGGTCACTAGCATTTCAATCTACTAATTTATTTTAACATTTGTTCCCCCGTCATTTATTTATTTTTTAAAATTTGCATATGGGCAGGAGGCACCAGGGATTGAACTCCAGACCTCCAGCACGGCAGGTCGGAGCTCTGCCTGCTGAGCCACGGCAGCCGCCCCCCATCATTTATTTTTAATCCCTATGTTTTAATCATCTGTCAAAAAGGTAGATAAAAGGAGCATCACACACAAAGTTTCCACAATCACACAGTCACATTGCGAAAGCTATATCATTATACAATCATCTTCAAGAAATACGGCTACTGGAACACAGTTCTACATTTTCAGACAGTTTCCTTCAGCCTCTCCATTACACCTTAACTAAAAAGATGATATCTATTTAATGGGTAAGAATAACCTCCAGGATAACCTCTCGACTCTGTTTGGAATCTCTCAGCCATTGACACTTTATTTTGTCTCATTTTGCTCTTCCCCCTTTTGGTCGAGAAGTAAACAACACACTCTTAAACAACCTTTGGGTCAAAGAAGAAATTGCTAGAGAAATCAGTAGCTATCTGGAGATAGGAAAATGAGAATACAACATATCAGAACTATGGGATGCAGCAAAGGCTGTGTTGAGAGGAAAATTTATTGCCCTAAATGCCTATATTAAAAAACAAGAAAGAGAAAAAAATTGAGGGTTTAACTGCTCACCTGGAGGAAATTGAGAAAGAACAGCAAACTAACACCATAGCAAATAGAAGAAGAGAAATAACAACAATTAAAACAGAATTAAGTGAATGGGAGAACAAGAGAGCAATAGAAAGAATCAATAAAACCAAAAATTGATTCTTTGGGAAAATCAATAAACTTGATGGGCCACTAACAAGACTGATGAGAAAAAGAAAGAGGATGCGCATAAACAAAATCAGAAATGAAAAGGAGTGCATTACCACAGACCCTGAAGAAATAAAAGAAATCATAAGAGAATACTATGAATAACTATATGTGAACAAACTAGACAACTTTAATGAAATGGGCAAATTCCTGGAAACACACAAACAAGCTGCACTGACTCAGCAAGAAATAGATCTCAACAAACCATGAGTAAAGAGATTCAATCAGTCGTCAAAAAGTCATCACAAAGAAAAGCCTGGGGCTAGATTGCTTCATAGGGGAATTTTATCAAACATTCAAAAAAAAAAAATAGCACCAATTCTGCTCAAACTTTTCCAAAAAATTGAGGAAAAAGGATCACTACCTAACTCATTTTATGAAGATAGTATTTTAATACCAAAACTGAGTAAAGACGCTATAAGAAAAGATACAGTCCAATCTCTCTAATGAACACAGATGCAAAAATTCTCAACAAAATAGTAGCAAATCAATTCCAACAACACATTAAAAGAATTATACACCATGACCAAGTGGGATTTATACCAGGAATGCAAAGATGGTTCAATGCAAGAAAATCAATTAGTGTAACACAGCACATTAACAAATTGAAAGGAAAGGCAATCACATGATCCACTTTATTGATGCTGAAAAAGCATTCAACAAAATTCAACATTCTTCTCTGATAAAACACTTCAAAAGATCACAGGTAACTTCCTCAATACAATAAAGGCCATATATGTAAAACTGGGAACCAGCATCATACTCAATAGAGAGAGACTGAAGGCTTTCCCCCTAAGATCATGAATGAGACAAAATGACCTCTGTCACCACTATTATTCAACATTGTACTAGAATGTCTAGCTAGAACAGTCAGGCAGGACAAAGAAATAAAAGGCATCCAAATTGAAAGGAAGAAGCAAAACTTTAATTACTTGCAGATGACAAATGCCCATCAACAGATGAGTGGATTAACAAAATGTAGTATTTACATACAATGGAATATTACTCAGCTGTAAGATGAAATAATGTCCTGAAGCACATGACAAGATGGATGAGCCTAGAGGACATAATGCTGAGTGAAATAAGCCTGAAACAAAAGGATAGATACTGTATGACTCCACTTTTATGACCATGGTAAAGATAAAATCAGGGGCTTATAATACAGAATATAGGGGACTTAGAGATACATAGAAGCTAGACATGGATAAATGATTGGCTAATAAGATTGAACTCAAAGGGAATAGATAGAAGTAAAGGTGGTTCTCTAGTGAGTCTATAAGTAATATTACCATATTGAAGGTGAACATGATTGAAAGGGGTTTTATAGACCTATGTGTCCCACTGATTAACACTAGAAATATGAATAAGCTCTTCAAGGGCTACTTCAAAGGTATAATTTGTGTACAAAGAGTGCTTAAGTTCAGGTTACAAGGGAAAACTGCTATTACATGCTACAGGTTATGTTCAACAGGAAAACATCAGCAGTACCACAGCAGCAGCAGGGGTAGATAATGTGGGGAGGGACAATGTGTTTATGGTGAGAACGTGTTTATTGGTTATCTTTCTCTTGGGAACAATGAAATTATCTCAAATTGAGAATGTTGATGGGTAGTGGGCTTTGGGCATTATATGTGATGCCTAATGAATGCAGGTGGCTGAAGGATGCACTGTCTGAGAAGTAGATTGGTGAACGATGGTGTATACGTATGATTGAATATTGTGCTGCTACAAAAAGGAATAAAGTCATGAGACATGCAACAATGTGAGTGAACCTGTGGGACATTTGTTGAGGAAAAATAAGTTGGAAACAAAGGAGCAAATTATTGAATTATCTCCTTCAGAAAATGCTTATAAGAAAACAGGGGCCTAGATTGTAAGCTCTATGGCAGGCACATTTACTCCAGAGTGGTAATTATTATTTCTGGATTTTGAGAGGCTGTAAACCTAGTATTTAGAGCAAAGATCAAGGCCGATCAGGTCTCGGGGAAGGGCAATGAGTTCACCCTCCAAGTTGGCTTAGAGAGAGAGGCCACATCTGACAACAAAAGAGGCTCCCTGGGGTTGACTCTTAGGCATAATTATCAGTGGGTTTAGCCTCTCCTTTGCCAGAATAAGCTTCACAGGGGCTAGCCCCAAGATTGAGGGCTCAGCCTATTGAATTGGCTGTCCCCACTGCTTGAGAGACTATCAGGAATTCCCCAAATAGGGAAGTTTAATATTTCCTTCAGTTCCCCAAAGGAACTTTGCAAATGCGTTTTTATTCCCTGAGGGGCACACCTTCTTAACTGAAGTAATTTCATTAAAAGGTCCTACTTACAATGTGTTCACACCCACAGGAATGGATTAAATTTAAGCACTTGTTTTTCTGGGATACATACAGCTTCAAATCACCACAGCACCCTTCTGAGGAGAACTCTTTTCGGGAGCTTTTCCTTGCATCCTCCCTCCCAGCAAAGGATGAAAGTGCTCAAGATTATTCCAGTTAACCAGTATTTGAACCAGGTTCTGATTCCAGAACATACACACTAGAAACATGGGTTCTCAACCTCACCTTGGACTTTAAAAGGAAGGTTCTCTCTGTCTTTCTTGAAATGCCTTTCATGAGAGAAATGGAGAGGAAAGAATGGAGCAACTTTTGCAAAAATTATTTGCCATGTGCTTTCATAGTCCTTATCTCATTTAATTGCTTTTTTTTGAATTGGGGTAACATATATACTACATAAAATTTCCCACTTCAAACACTTTCAAGTATTCATTTGATCTTTACAAGAATCCAGTGAAATAAATTCATCCCCATGGTAAAATGAGGCTCATAGGATCTTACCTAAGACCTCAAACTTAACTTGGGCGAGATAGAAGTCTTGTAGTTTTTCCCACTTCAAAAATTGAACCACAATCAATCTTGTTTTTCATGCCAAAAGCATGAGTGATTCGTGATTCTTCTGTACCCATAAATTGAAAAAAAAATAATAACCAAAATTAAGAACTTAGTGAGTAGATTTACAAGCAGATTCAACACATCTGAAGAGAGATATAATTAACTGGAAAATAAGTCAGAATAAAATATCCACACAAAAGCAAAGAGATGAAAGGATGGAAACCACAGAAGAATACATAAGAAGGTCTATTGTGCATATGGTTGAAATCCCAGCAGGGGAGGAGAGGGAAAGAATGGGTCAGAAGCAATATTTGAAATGCTTAAAGATTTCCCACACAGATGAAAAATACAAAGTAACTGATTCAAGAAACCATAGCAGGATAAATAAAAAGAAAACCACACCTATGCATGTCATGGAAAAACTCCTTCTTAAAAAAGGAAAAAAGAATGCATTTTAAAAGCTCCCAGAGAAATAAGTCACAGTGGCTTCAAAGGGGCGTGAATTATAATGACAGCTGACTTCTCACTAGAAATGATGAAAGGCAAAATAATCCAATTTTTAAAATGACTAAATCAAAGATTCAAGAGGTTAAGTCACTTAGATACTTATCTAGGGTAATAAAGTGCTGAAAAACATCTACCAACTTAGAATTCTACACCCAGAGAAAATATCCTTCAAGCATAATGGTGAAATAAAGCCCTTTTCAAACAAATCATATTATGGAACTGAAAGATACTATATATCAAATTTAAAATATACTAGAGACACACACAACAGCATATTTGAAGAGGCAGAAGAAAGAATGAGTGAACTAGAAGACAGGGCAATTGAATGCAAGTGCACAAAAGAACAAATGGTGTAAAAGATGGAAAATTTTGAATTGGATTTCAGGGAACTGATAGACGACATAAAGGATACAAATCTAAGAATCATTGGTGTCCCAGAAGGAGAAGAGAAGAGTAAAGAGCTAGGATGAGTATTTGAGGAGATAATTAGGGGAAATTTCCCAACTCTTTTAAAAGACATAAATATGCAAATCAAAGAAGCCTAATGAACACCCAATAGAATAAATCTAAATAGACCCACCCCAAGAAACATACTAATCAGATTGTGAAATGCTGAAGAGAAGGAGAAAGTCCTGAAAGAAGCAAAAGAAAAATGATTCATTACATATAAAGGAAGCCATATGAGGCTTATGAAAGCCACATAAGGCTAAGTTCTGACTACTCAACAGGCATCATCGAGAAAAGAAGGCAGTGGTATGACATATTAAAGACTCGAAAGAGAAAAATTGTCAGCCAAGAATTCTTTATCCAGCAAAACTGTCTTTCAAAACTGAGGGAGAGATTAAAATTTTCACAAACAAATGCTGAGATGATTTGTTAACAAGCGACCTGCCCTGCAAAAAAATACTAAAAAGAGTTTTTCAGTTGAAAAAAAACAGGAGAGAAAGAAGTCTGGAAAAGGGCACAGTATTGAAGAGTATTAGTAAGGGTAACTTAAAGGATAAAAATAGAGAAAGGGTAAAAATAGGTCTGACAAAAACCAAAGGATAAGATGGTTGATTCAAGTACTAAATTTACAGTAATAGCTTTGAATGTGAATGAATTAAACTCCCCCAATTAAAACATACAGATTAGTAGAATGGATTAAAAAGTATGAACTATCTATATGCTGCTTACAAGAGACTCACCTTAGACCCAAGGATAGAAATAGATAGAAAGTGAAAGGATGGGGTGGGGGGAGTTGCAAGGTTCAGTGGTAGAATTCTCACCAGCCATGAGGGAGACCCAGATTCAATTTGTGGCCCAGGCACTTCCCAAACAAGCAAACAAACAGAAAGCCAAATAAATAAAAATTTAGCAAATGGTGCTGTAATAAGGGAAGACTCACATGGAAAAATAATGAAATGTGACCCTACCATACAGCATACAAAAAAAAGAAAAGAAAGAAAGAAGAAAGTGAAAGGATGGGGAAAAAATTCCACATAAAAAGAATGCAGGGGTAGCTATACTAATATCAGACAAAATAGACTTTCAATGCAAAGATGTTTTAAGAGACAAGGAAGGACACTATATATTAATAAAAGGGAAAATTCACCAAGAAGAAATAACCATCATAAATGTTTATACAGAAAGGTTGTTTCATATATGTATAACCTGGTATTCAGAGATAAGAATGAAGGCAATCAGGTAGAGATTAAAATAATTCAGGATATAGGGGTAAGGAAGACATTGTCTGTATTTTAGGACCTCACCTACTCTTGAGACCAAAGAAAGAAAGGTTTATTTTGTCCAGAAACTAAATTTTCTGTAGCACATAATCTAACTCAACCTGGCTAAATAGCTCATTTAAACAATCAATACTCAGGGGGCCCAGAATAAGAATGTTTAACAAATAATAAGCTTTGTGTAGCTTTATGTAATGCCTGGATACATCCCAGAATATATCAAGCAGATAATCAAAAAGTATTGACAAAGTTCCTTGATGGATGGGAGAGAAAATATGGAACTGTGAAACTTTACACTGGGGAAACCCCTGTTACTGTGTCAAACATTAGGAACACCCAAATCAATAGGCCATGCCCTTGATCTTGAGGCTTGCTGTTGTGAAGTTTATGTATATAGCAGAAAAGCTTAGCTTACCTATAGGTATGCCTAAGAATCACCTCTGGAGGACCTCTTTTTTTTTTTAACTTTTTTTTTTTTATTGTATAGTATAACATATATACAAAGCAAAGAAATAAAAAGGCAATAGTTTCCAAAGTCTCCAGTGTATTGGAGCAGCTCATAGGAAAAACCTAAAATTGTGGAATTGTAACCCATACATAACCCAAACTCTGAAATCTGTTCTACAACTAATTGTTGTGCTGTGCATTGAAATTTATTGCTTTTTTGTATATATGTTATTTTTCACAATTAAGAAAAGTGATAAAAAATATATATTCCTTCTAGCCTCCAGTGTTCTGGAGCAGCAGCTATAGAAGACAGTTTGGCAGTTCCTCAGAAAACTAAATATCGAGTTGCCCTATGATCCAGTAATTCCATTACTCAGTTTACACCCAGAAGAGCTGAAAGCAGTAACATGAACAGACATTTGCCATTTCATAATGGCATTCACAATAGGCAAAAGATGGAAACAATCCAAGTGTCCATCAACAGATGAGTGGATAAACAAAATGTGGTATACATATATACAATGGAATATTATGCGGCAGTAAGAAGGAATGAGGTCCTGAAGCATATGACAAGATGGATGAACCTTGAGGACATAATGCTGAGTGAAATAAGTCAAACACAAAAGGATAGATACTTCATGATTTCATTAATATGAACCCCTAGAAAATGTAAACTCACAGTCTTAAAATGTACAATATAAGGGTCCTAGAGATAGAAGCTAGAGGAGGGAAAGTAGCTACCTAGTATGTACAGACTTGTTAATGACGTTCAACTTAAATGTATTGGAATGGATAGACATGATGGTAGTCCATAAGTAAGATTATAAGTAATAGTGCCATATTGAAGGTGAATATGATTAAAAGGGATTGTTTAAAGTCATGCATCTCACCAATTAGGACTACAAGTATAAAGTTCTTGCATAAACTACTTCAAAAGTATAAAACTTGTACAAAGAATTAATAATAGAGTGGTATATGAGAAAAACTACCTATTGCTTACTATGGATTTCATTTAGCAGGAATATCTCACTATTACTACAACAATTATAGTGGTAAATAATTCAGGGGCCGAGATAAGAGTTATGGGGTGTTTGGGGTTTTCTCTTTGGTGTGGGTATGTCTTATTTTTCTCTTTGTAGCAATGAAAATTGTCTAAAATTACAAGTAAAAACAATTGAACAGTTAAGTGAGGATACTGTTAGACTGTTTATTTTGAGTAGAATGCTATGTGAATATATCTTAACAAAATCAGCAGATTCAAAATAAATAAACAGAAAGATTCAAGTGTTAGAGAAAACATGGAGAGAGAGGTATACCTATTCAGTGTTTGTAGGGTAACAGAATGGTGCAGCCCCTTCAGAGGGTGTTTTAGTTTGTAAAAGCTGCCGGAACACAATATACAAGAAATGGAATGGCTTTTAAAAAGAGGAATTTATTGAGTTGCAAGTTTACAGTTCTAAAGCCACAAAAATGTCCAAATTGAGGCAAGGCTATAAAAAAAATGTCCAAATAAGGCATTCAGGGAAGGATACCTTGGTTCAAGAAGGACGATGATTTTCAGGATTTCTCTCTCAAACTGGAAAGGCACATGGCAACATCTGCTAGCTTTCTCTCCAGGCTTCTTCAGTGGCTTCCCTGGGGGCATTTTCTTTATGCATCTCCAAAGGTCTCTGGCTGTGTGGGCTCTGTTGGCTCTAAAGCTTTATTCAAAATGGCTCCCTCTTAAAAGACTCCAATAAGCATCCCTACCTTGAATGGGTGGAGACACATCTCCATGGAAATCATGTAATCAAAGATTATCACCCACAATTGGGTGCATCACATCTTCATGGAAACAAACAAAAAAAGATCCCACCCAGCAATACTGAATGAGGATTAAAGGCTTTTCTGGGGTATACAACAGATTCAAACCACACAGAAGGTAATGTAGTGAATACACAGGCAGCTAAATCTAGGGCTACCATATGATTAAGCAAGTTTGTTACTAGGAATATACTCAAAAGAACTGAAATCAGGGACTTGAATAGACATTGCACACTCATGTTTTGGGTGGCATTATTCATGATAGAGAATGGATGAAGATGGCTGAAGTGTACCTTGACTGAGGAGCAGAAGGGTGAACTGTGGCACGTACAGACAATGGAATATTGTGCAGCTACAGAAAGGAATGAAGTTGTGAGGCATGCAGCGAGGTAAATGAGCCTTGAGGACATTATATTCAGCAGAATAAGCTAGAAACAAAAAGGCAAATATTGTATGGTCTCATTTAGAAAATACTTATAAGAAAATTAAGGCCTAAATTGTAAGCTCTTACAGCAGTCACATTTATTCCTGAATTTTAAATGTCACTTCTAAATTCTTAGATACTGTGTTGTATGTGTATAACCTGATATTTCCCTGAAATTTTGGGTACCTGATTGACACCTAAGACTCAGAGTTCTGCAGCTCTGAGAGTCAAAATTACTCCATACAGCAACTGTTAAATTAGCCAAAAAAGAGATCAGACTTTCATTAGAGATATGAACAAAGCTGTTCTGGTAAATCAGAATACCAGGTAGAGGATGATATTGTCTGTATTTTAAATCTTCACTTTCCCTTTGATCTGGAGGCTTGCCCTTGCGAAGCCTATTTCTGTAGCAGAGAAGCTAAGCCTATTCATAGTTATGCCTAAGAGTTACTTCCAGAAAACCTCTTTTGTTGCTCAGATGTGGCCTTTCTCTCTCTAAGCCTAATTCTGCAAGTAAAATCATAACACTCCCCCCTCCCCCATGTGGGACATGACATCAGAGGTGAAACCCTCTGTGGCAAGGTGGGACACAATTCTCTAGGATGAGCCTGGCCCTGGCA
Organism: Myrmecophaga tridactyla; assembly: GCA_004026745.1. Classification (NCBI taxonomy): domain Eukaryota; kingdom Metazoa; phylum Chordata; class Mammalia; order Pilosa; family Myrmecophagidae; genus Myrmecophaga; species Myrmecophaga tridactyla. Next base: position 54,164 of record PVIY010014769.1, read on the forward strand.
CTGTGGGATTGACATCACCTTCCTGACCAAAAAGGGGCGGGGGGAGAAATAATAAGGTATCAGTGGCTAAAAAAAGGTCAGAGTCAAGAGGCTATTCTGGTGGCTGCTCTTATGCTAGCTTCAGCTCGATATTGCTAATAATCAGGGTTAGCCAAACCCAAACCCAAACCATTCCTGTCAACCCTAAATAACACCTAGCATTGTCTGAGATTGTACAAAATTTTCACACACTAAGATTACTTCCCAGAATCCTACAACATCCAGATGAGTTCCTAGGCCAGAAAAATCTTGAAACTCATATTATCAGCACTCCTTTTCAACATTAAAATGTTAGAATGGGCATAGCCCATTAAGATTGTGAGAAACATCAAAAGAGAAGAAGGAGTTTAACAGAGAAGATAGGATTTAACAAATGAGTATGAGTGCTGAATCATATTGATATTTATTTCAATCTCCAGTGTCTTGGAGCAGGTAGAGGGAAAAACTTGAAACTGTGGAACTGTAACCTATACCAAACTCTGAAATCTGTTCTATAGCTACTGGTTACAATGTACTTTGAAATTTATTGCTGTTTTGTATATATATTTCACAATAAAAAAATGTTAAAAATTTTTTTCACTTTCTGTGTAAGACTAAAGGAAGAGATGTTTATTGTCCAAAATTTAAACTTTCTGTAGCACCCAATCTAATTTAACCTGTTTGGCCAGTATATTTAAACAACCTAAACACCTGGAGCCTAGACTAGGGAATGAGAGCTTATAATTCTGCATAGGTTAATATAATATCCTGATACATTCTACAGTATGTTGGGCAGATAATTAAAAAGTATTTGCAAAGTCCCTTGAGGAACTGGAGAAAAAATATAGAACTATGAAACTTTCCCACCTGGGTAATTTCTATTTCAAGCATTAGGGACTCCCAAGTTAATAGGCCAAGCTCTTGATCTTGAGGCTTCCTCTTATGAAACTTATTTCTGTAAAAGGGAAGTTAAACCTACCTATAATTATTCCTGAGGCACTTCCAGAGAACATCTTTTGTTGCTCAGATGTTGCCTCTCTATCTCAGCCCAAATCTGCAAATAAACTCACTACCCTCCCCCCTACATGGAACACGACTTCCAGGGGTATAAGTCTCCCTGGCAATGTGGGAGTCCCCACGGATGAGCCTGGCATCACGGGATTGACAATGCCGTCTTGACTAAAAGGAGAAAAACAAGGTCTCAGTGGCTAAGAAATTTCAAATAGAGTTGCAAGGCTATTGTGTAGGTTACTCTTATGCAAACTTCAGCTAGATATTGCAAATTGTCATGGTAGGCCAAACCCCAATCTCAAAACACTAAAGAATACCCAGGGCTCTGAGATTCTATAAAAATTTCACTTTATTTTTCAGAAACTTAGTACCTCCAGAATGTTCTTATATCAGATAAGCCCTGAAACCCTGAAGTACCAGTCTTTCCAAGAACATCAACCGGTTGCATCCTCCTAT
>PVIY010014770.1:0-55618 GCA_004026745.1 Myrmecophaga tridactyla
AGGGTAGAGGAGGAAGAGAAGAAGAAGCAGAAGAGGAAGAGGAAGAAGAAGAAGAAAAAAAGGAGAAGAGAAGAAGGAGGGGGAAGGGGGGAGGAGGAAGAAAACAGTGAATAGAGGGAGTTGTCATGGCTGTATTAACTTTTAAGTGCCTTAGAAATATCTGAGTGAAAAAGAGTATTGGGCAGTTGAACACGTAGCGCTCAAGAGAAAGATCCAGAGTGATGGGACAAGAGAATAATAACAATTTTAATGACATGGATGGAGGTGAACTTGCTCACAATCAACATAGTGAAGACGGACACTTATTACAAGTAATGGTCTATGTTGCTGTCTATTGAATCCTCATCCCTTGAACTGTACACTTAAAAGTTACTATTCAGAACAGGAAAGGGATCTTTAAGAAAAAGCAAGTGAAATATAATATCATCTAATCTTAATGAAAATATATTTTAAAAGACTTTATTTTGACTGAATTCAATAGCACTTTCTTTCTTTGCATATTTGACCATTGGTTGGACAAATCTGATTAAGCTACTCCTTTATACTGGCAAGTTAAAATTCAGATTTCAACCAAAATGATGATCATATAACATTCACAGAACCTTCAGTACTACACAGGGTTTACTTACAGATACTTAGAAAAGTACACAACATGTCCCAAAAGTAGAAAGGAGGAAAACAAAAGAAAACATTTGAAGAAGAAACCGAGTTGAAAAAGAAGGGTATAGACATGTTTGATGTATTGAGCTATTGATTTAAAGTGCCCATTCATCCCTCCCCTTCTGGCACAGTTTTCTAATTATCAGTATGGCCCTTCTTTAGTTGAACTGTCTACTAAAAGATATCTTCCTCCTAGGAATATTATTTTACATACATTCTGCCCAAAAGAGTTTTTATATTTTTAATGTTCTCCTTTACATTCCCTGATGTAGCATATGGATTAGTAGGGATCCACGATTTTGTTTACTTTGTAGTCATTGTCAGCTTTTTTTTGTTAATTGTTTTACTATTTGTTTGTTTGTTTTACAGTTAAGAAGGGTAGTGTTTTGTGAGTTGATCCAGGATCTTCTAATTTGGGAGTTACTGCTTTCTAATTCTCATGCCAAGCTCTGCCTCCACCATTCATTAGGCAATCTATACTTTTCTATTTACTTTCTGAGTAAGAGGACCAGGAAAAAGCAAAGCTAGGCAACTAGAACAGTTTATGAAGGAAACAGAAACAAATAACACATTAATGAATGCAATGTAGTGCAGACCTGATATAAAGATCTGGTTCCCCAGACATATTGCAGAATTATTTTCATAGTGTCATTTAAAATTGGAGGGATAACTTATATTAGATAACAAGAGAATAAACCGACAGGATTATGGAATAAGAAACTTACTAGGAAAGGATTGAACATGGTAAATAATGGCTAAGTAAGAAGGACAAAATGAGGCATTGATTTAGCCATTTAGAGACGTTCTCTATTAAAATAAGCCCAGAAATCATATCACTTTAGTGAATTTAGCGCTTTTATTGCTTAGTTTAATGTAGTTCACTCTTGCAGTTCCAGAGAACCTGTAAATGTCTTTCCACAGATTGGAGCACCATTCATCAAAATTACTGCATGAGCTTAAAGGGCAAAAGTTTAGGCATCTTGTTCCATGACATTTCCCTTTCAGAGACAATTTTAAAAGGAATTAGCGAAAAGAGAATCCCAAATATGAGAATAGGTTGAAGCTGAGACAAAGAAGAGGAAGCAAAAGTAATAAGAAACAGAGTCCTTCATGTTGTAACTAAAGAGAACCTATTTCTAGCACCTAGTAAACTAACACAGTGCCTGTCATGCTCTCACATGCTGTAGAGACACTAAGCCTGAAATAGTCCATGCATTTGGATAATTGTCAACATTGAGAAGATATATCAAATGGGGACTCTTAGGTATCACCCAATTAATTTAGAAGAAGCAGCAGCAGATTATACATGAAACAAATATATATATATGTATGTATATATATATATATATATATATATATATATATATTTTTTTTACATGGGCAGGCACAGGGAATCGAACCCGGGTCCTCTGGCATGGCAGAAGAGCATTCTTGCCTGCTGAGCCACCGTGGCCTGCCCCATAAATATTTTCTAATTCTCTCATGTCATTTGAGTTCTAAAGTGATTCTTAACTCATCATGTTTTCTTTTGCATCTGCAACAGTATTTTGTTGTCTCAAGTCCTGAATTTGAGCATTTAATTTAACTTCTTACTCCCGCTTTTGTGATAACTTTGGCAAGGGCATTGCAACAACAATTTCTGAAACTGACACTATTTTCAAGTTCTAGGCTGAGTCAAGAAATTTTATAATATACCACAAAAATAATCAGTCTTTGTTGCAGTTTTATGAAGATTTTTCATTAGGTGCTCATGTTTTATTCATAAAGAATAGACGACAAGTTAATACTGTATTTTTTTAACTACTGGAGAGATATAGTCGAATATTATCCAATAACTACATTTAAAATTCATTCAGAGAGTAGTATCATAATAGTAATATCATTAGAATTTATACTTGCAGTGAAGTAATTTAAAATGATATATTATCCCCCTTTAATATCCTGAAGGATTTACTGTCTCTTTTACTATTGTAATTACATTTTTTTGTCATTAATTACACACTTTAGCCACTGGGATTTTCTCATGGCTACATTTGTAGGTAAATTTGCATAAATGAAATACCTTGGTCATAATTTTCAGTTAAAGTTTTTCTGGTTTACAGCCAACTGCCTGCATTTAAACTTCATTTGCCCCCACTTCCTTGAATCATTTTCCTCAACACTGAACTGTAAACACTAATAATACCTGTTTTATTTTGCTAATATGAAATTATGTTCATTATTTCATGAAAGCATTTAGAAGATTGTATATCTCACACCGAAAAAATTCAATAAAGGTTGCATCTGCTTTTGAAAAATGAAATGGATTTCTGTCCACCAACTTTGATCACAAGTGGGCATCTTTATATCATATTTCCCAAAGCAAATAGACAAGTCAAAAACTTCACAGTTCTTGAACTGTTTTGATTTCCATCCCACATGCCTCCGCCAATGAATTTCGAATGATGAGCTATTTGTTTTGTCTGCCTCAGTGTCAGGGATACCCTTCAGCTGTAGTTCTAGAGGCTTTCATTTTTCTGTTAGCAATTCCTACTAGAAATACATTTCTAATCATGTTTCCCACAGGTTGACTACACTGAACTTTTGACAACCATATGTACAGTCACTCCCCTTTGTTCTCTCTGGTTTTCTTCCTTCAGTATCTAAAGCCTTCATACTATTTCCAACAACTGGAACAGTCTCTCTTCACCCTTGAATATTTTCTTACACTCCAAATATATTATCAAGTCTTTGTTAAGTATTATCAATGTGTCATTCATTTATGTCTAGGTATGTGTTTAAACACATAATTACTCAATGCCTTCTAAATGCTAAGCATTATGTTAGATGTATGTGTTGTTTCTGTTTTTACAATGATTTCATTTAATCATCTTCTGACCCATGTTCTTATCTTCAGAAATTTGGGTTTATAGAGCCCTTAAAAGTCTACAGTTTTCCCTCTATTTCCTCTTTAATGTGGGCACCCATAGTTTAGATGAAGAAGCTGAGCAGTATAGGCTGTGTTCAACCTCCTGTGTTCTGGAGGTGTAGGCCCCTTTATTGAAGCAGGGTGCTCAAGCCTGGACCCACTGGCTCCTCTGCATCATAGTTGGCTGCAAAAATTGCCCTCAGGCTGGGATAAGTAAAGAACACAATGTGGAGTTGTGAGAAATGGCTAATGCTGACCATTCCTTCACATTGCATTAAGTGTGCTACAGGGTGCTTACCTAATTCTTTGCTGCATAGAAAGAAAAGAATAAAATCCCTATATGTCCTGGTCCCAGTGATGTGCCTTTTCCCTACAGTACAGCTATGATATGTCGTTTCCAGATTTTACACTTCAGTTTTGCCATCAAAAAGAAGTATGGATGTAGTAAAGATATTGGCCTAATCTCTATATGTCAACAGATATTAAACACAGCCTGTTTCCTCTAATTGCATTTTGCATGTTAAAAGGACAAATTCTAACAAATTAGAAATCACCAAAATAATTCAGCAGCTTCCTTTAATGAAGTCATTAATTCAGTGAATGTTGATTGCATTATTACATCTGTAAAGTGATCAGAATGCAAATGGACAGAGAAAACAATACCACGACACATATGCTCGCAGATTAAAAAATATTATTTTTGTTTTATACATTATGTATCCAAGTTAATTTAGTCAAGATTATTATACATATACATACGTATGCATACACATACACACACGCACACATATATATTACATATATGTATGTATCTGTATTTAGAGAATATAGCATGAATAGGAGAAAAATCTCTCTTAATGAATATTTAAAATTACTCTTCTGATTAACAAAACTTGTAGGTCCCAGTAGAAATGAGTGAAAAGACCCTGGTTGTAATTCTTCTGCTACATTAACTTTTGTACCTGTATTTTGGAAACACTGGCAATCAAAAATATCTAACCAACAGGAATTGCAGTGATCAAAGTCAAGACAAATCACTCTTGCCTGAAGATAGGCTTGTGCTAGCATGTAGGTATCTAACTTGGGAAAATTTCCTATTCCTCTCTCAGGTAATATTATACTAAACTGCAATTACTAAACTGTAATATTATAGTAAACTGCGGAACTACTTAAAATGTGTGAAGGAAAAGTCTTACAAAAATTGTGATTTAATACTGAAAAGTGTTGGTATTTAATTAAGCAAAATGGTGCTTTCTTCACTTTCCATTTCCATACTAGAAACAGAAACAGGACAGAGATAGTGCAGGGACTGGAAAAAAATGGATTCTGCAGAGACTCCTGGTGTCCAGATCCCACTTTCACTGATTAACAGTGTGGTCACAAGGAAGTTATTTCCTTATGTCTCAGTTTCTACCTTTAGAAAACACAAACATGCATGTTAAAGCACTTAGAAATTGCCTTGAGAAGTATAAGCATAAATTAGCATCATTTTTATTGTATTTATTGTTTTGTCAGGATAAAAAATATGTGCAGCTTGTTGGGAACTATTTCTTCAAAGAATGTGCTTGGACTTACATTGCTCTCGCAATTATATCATGTTAAAGCTGACAATATGTTTAGCATAAACTATCCAATTCTCAATTCAAAATATCTCTGTGAGCCGACGGAACAGGATGTTTGCACATTATTCTAATTTACTGATGGGAGTAAAGACACAAAAGACCGAATAACTTATCTAGATCAGAAAATACGCGTTCAGTGATTTCCACTGCAAAGTGATGACAGTATTGTGTTTGTTTTTCCAGAGCAAATGAATCAATACAACCTGTGCCTTATTTGAGTAGATCACCTACCTAACCACAGTTGCCCTATGGGACCATTATGTATTTTACTAGAGGCATCTTTTTAATATAAGCATATAAGGCGCTTATGTATGCCTGATCATTTGGTAATGCTCTTTAAATTACATATGAAATTTGAATGCACAAATGCATGTGAACACTCTCAAAATAGTCTTTACATTAATGTTTGCATTGTTTAATTTTCATTCAGTGACACTGTTCATTTGATTGTTCTGATATTTTTTCACAGTCCCTCCTGGAAGACCAAAAGATTGCTTTACAAAGTTTACATAATAAAGGCCTTCACCTCTGGAAGCAACATTGAATTGTTGGAAACATATATAGCATTTTGAAGCTAAATTTTACAAATAAGGAGCTAAAGTAAATGAGTAAGTTGTATTTGTATCCATAATAAAACAAAGCAAAATATGAAGACAAACTTTTTGGGTTATTTATTTATTTATTTTTGCTGTGCAACCTGCCTCTTCACGCATACTGAGAGTTCAAAGGTATGTTTAACAAGCCTAATACGGTTATACTGAATATAATTCTCCAAAGTAACTGCCTTGAAGCATAACAATCATTTTTATATGCTTTGGCAAAGGAAAATAGACATTCCTATTAATTTTTCATCAAACCGTATATTTATTATAGGTGACCGCAGCAAGGGAAATTTTCTTGAAAGTAAAGAAGCATTTTTCTCTTAGTAAAGTGCCAATGAATTGTGAAATATTTCCTGCAAAATCACTATTTGCTGAAATAGACTTAGCTCAATCGATGATTTTCAATTACTAGGTTAAAAAGACCTCCCTTGATTTTTATATAGTCTGATTCGCCAAGGGCAATAAACACGATAGAAAGGGATTATAAACTGGATTTATTTACAAGTACAACTTCTTCTGGAATTCAATTACTAAATATTAATAACCCCTTTAATGTTTCAAAAACGAAGCACAAAAAAAGTGCATATATATTTTATTTCTATGCAAATAATCTTATAGCTAAAGTGGTTTACTTTACTTTCTATGTTCTGTAGATGTCCAGTTTACATGCCTTATCTTGAGTGTAGGAAATTTGTTATAGTATTTACTTCTTACTTTAAAATTGACCACAATTTTCTTATACACTGCTATCCACAATTCTCAAAATTTGTTGCCAACATAGACTAAATGCTAAGTATTTTATTTTATAAATAAAGGCAAAAATATTTTTAAAAGTGACTATGGAACCACTACAGTCACTTAGAAATAAGCAACTCTAGACTTTATTCATTCTTTTATTGCCTGTCAAAATTTTCTCATGTTGGGCGGCTGCCGTGGCTCAGCAGGCAGAGCTCCGACCTGCTGTGCTGGAGGTCTGGAGTTCGATCCCTGGTGCCTCCTGCCCATACGCAAATTAAAAAAAAAATTTTTTTCTCATGTTATGTTTATACTTATTAACAAGTTAGCAAAAAACTATGATTCAGATGGTAAGAACAAGAAAAAAAACTCAGCTGAATTCATGACAATGTATATTCCTAGTCATATCTGTAATCCTTTGGCATTTTGCAAGCATAAGCTTTCTTTTGCCTCTTATTTACATAATGATAGATTTACCTTTCATACTCAATATGATTCTTCTTTTTCAAGCTGAAGAATGTTTAAATACTATCTTCTCTCAAGCAAAACTGAGAGAAAAGAATGAATTTAAAACTATCTGTACCTCATCTCTAGTGGAGTTTTGCTCCTCTGGTGAAAATTAAAGCAGAGCTTTTGGAATTTTAAAAATGGCAGTTAGGACATTCTTATTTCTGTTTATAACTGGACATGCTAATATCATTGCCAATTCACCAAACTGTGAATTTATTTAATACTACAACTTGTCCTCCACTGGTCCCTTCATATCATAGCTAATGCATTGTTCTAATTCTTCTTTTAATTCCATAGCAATGATGACTTTCTGACTTACTATCTAACATTATTATTGATAATGCTTTTTTCTTATTTTCTACTTGTCTTCCCTCTACCATCTCCCACAGCTAGAATGTAAGCCACGAATGGTCATGGATATGTGTCTGTTTTGTTTGCTGATTTACCCACACATATAGAAGAATGCCCCCCCACAACAAGCCACCCTTATTAAATGAAAGAATATATTAATAAATAACAAGATGTTCAATAATAATATACATAGTATCATAACCAGCAGCACAGTTTCTCTCAAAATTCTCCAGATCCTTGGTATCCAAAGTGTGATGCTTGGAATCAGAGAACCAGGGCCACATGGGAACTTGTTAGAAATGTAGATTTTAGGCCTCACCTCAGGTTGTCTCAGAACCTGATTTTTTTATAAGATCCCCTATTTCCCTGAATGCCATCTAAGACTGAGACCACAACGCTTCTTATTATGAACTACGTAAGGGCAGTTTGTTAGTTTGCTCTTCTATCCCTGGGTCTGTGGGGAGAGATTTCCCTCCATTCCCTCTGCCACCAATACTATGAACGTTTTTTAAAGATGTTTATGTCTTCACTTAATATGTTACACACACTACAAATGCTCAAGTAGTTCCTTTCCTGCTCGTGTGACTGAGAAGAGCCAAATAATCAAGGTATACACAGCTTCTATATTTAAGTCTAACTTTGTTTTTCTTTTTTAGCAAGAGATTACTGGCTATGGGAAAGCAACTACTAACTTAGAAATGACCAAAAAAATACACTAAGGGGGGAAAATATATTCAGCATTGTAAAAGTGCCATTCAAGCGCCATTGGCTTTCAGTACCTTTTGTTTATTGCCGATAGAAAAGGAGATGATAGGAAATTCCTATGGATGAAGTACAAATTCTGTCCTAATATTATAGCATGTATCAGGGCAGCACAACCATCTTAGCTTTTCTTAACCACCAAACCCTGAGTAGGGGATATAAGACGGATGAAAACAAAGTGTTCAAACCTGTTTCCTGTGCTGTGAATCTAAATTTTTCTGAAGTAGGTATGTTTGAAATCCAGCATCCAGCAAAGCAGAGATAAACAGGCAGTATATAACTGACCATAACTATTGTTCTTTCTCCCATTTCTTGTGGGTTTTTTTCATGTTTCGTCTGAGCTAGAAAGTTTATATAAAATTATCAAATAAAAGTTGTAATAAACTAGATATTACATGCTGACCCTTTGTATAAGGATCCTACCAAAAACACATGGAAGAAAGTAAAAAGAAAAAGAAAAGGGTGAGTACTTCCTTCGCTGGGGCTTGCTATTGCCCCATTATTCTCTGCTTCTCAGACAGCTGAACCTCTGAAATTGTAATGCCAGGTTACATCGAAACAGCTTTCAACTTCTGATCTGGGCAAGGAATTCTGAGAGGTTTCAGATAAAAAGTGTGTTGGCCCCCATAATTCTTACACTGGAGGCAATCTCAGGCTGACTTGGAATACTGGCTAGGAGCCCATTCTCTGGAATGAGATTGGCCAGGTTTGTATCAGATTCTTTCACTTAATCCTTTGTGAATTTGGTTAAATCACTTAACATGCTTGTCCTTCAGTTTTCTGATCCATAAAATAAGATAATAGCAGTACATTCTTCACAGTAATTATTCAGAGTTGTTAACTAGATTAGACTGAGGAGGCTATCCCTGGGCAATCCCTGACCGACAAACACAACAAGGTCAAAACTTGGAAGAGGCTGCCTTTCCTGAAACTCCTGTCGTACTAGGAGGTAGAGCCTAAACATCAGCCATTTAGAAACTGACAGCATAGGAAAAAGCATTGCCACTGGAACTGCCCAAATAAGGCAGTTTAGATATCAAATCAGAAGATTTCCCACCTTGTTTCTGAGGTTGTCCTATATAAGCTTATCCTTTTCATTTTCTCATCTGAGCTTCTTACCACTTTTGGATTTGCCTGCCCAATTTTCAAATCATTCATTGCTCACATAAACTTACAAAATTTTAAATGACCTGTTTATCTATTACAGAGTATAAAATGAGACAAGACAATGGAAAATATTTCGAAGTGTGCCTGCATATCGTAACTACTCGATAAATGTCCGTGTTGTTTTTAAGCTTGTAAGTGATAATTCATATGAAGACAAAGCAGTGTATAGAAGGAAAGTATGGATCTATTTGAATACTACATAGAGGAGTTAGAAATGACCTTTCTATTTGAACAGAGAATGAAGGGAGGGAATGAGCCATGTGATGATATAAATAAAAGCATCCCAGGCAGTATGGAAAGTAAATGCAAAGTATCCAAAGTTGGAGGGAGCTGGGAAAGTCCAAGAATACTAGAGCAAGTGTGGCTGGAGATGAATGAGTGAGAAGAAAATAAAAGGAGAGCAGGGAAGTATAGAGAACTAAATCAGAAGGCATTCCAAGCCCTAGAAAGGGCACTGGCTTCTATTTTGCAGGGAGAATTGGATAATTTTATGTGGAAGACATCTGAACTACTTGTTTAGGCTAAGCTCTGGTTTAAGTAGTAGGAATTTGTTGCTTACACATTGATGGATTAGGTCAGCTGCAACTCTATGCATCATTTAATCCTGGTATTTAGGCTGATGGCGCATGCATTGTGGCAGAAAGGAAAAGCAAGAGAGAGGGAGAAACTTTTGCTAGAAACTGACCCATGCCACTACCATTCACATGTCATTGACCCACAAGGCATATGACCAAGCCTGATCATGCAGTGAGGAAGTATGCTCTTGCTCTCAAAGTAGCTGGTAGAAAAGGTAATATTACCCTTAGAAAAGGAAAGGGGCAAATGAATTAAAACATTAGTATCATCTATTGAAATTAACATGATCATTGTGAGTTTTAAAGGACCTCTCAATTGTTCAGTGGCACATACAATATAGGAGAAAGGAATGGAGGCAAGGAGATAAGAAGATTTTGAGATTTTCTAGGTGAGATGATATTGCCTTTACCTAAAGTAGTAGAAATACAGATGGAAGGAAGTGTTGTGATTGAGGATATATGTTGAAGGTGGAGTTGATGAGATTAGCCTTTTGATCTGTTGTAAATTATAAGGAGGAAATAAAAAAGGAAAGAATGGCTTGAAGGTTTCTGTTGCTGTAGTTGTTTATGATCTGAGTAACTAGAAGAATGGTCTTGCCATTTCCTGTTTAGTGAAGACCAAGATGTAAATTTAAAAAATAGATCAAAAAATAAATAAATAAAATAAAAATAAAAATAGCTCATATTATAAAGAAAGTATATTTGAAAACAAAATACATGACAGAGTTTATATTCATTAAATGAAAATTAGAAGCATAAAGCACAGTATCGACACAAAACAATTCAAATCAAATCAGTGATGCAGATACATTATTGAAGCTTTGACATAATGAAGAACCAAAAAACAGTCTAAACAGAGACTAAAGAGAAAAGCTGACACAGAGGATAGATTTTAGTATCTGATAAATGCTAACAAATTCTATAAAAATGACAACATATAACAAATGCATTGTTCAATGACCAAAGAGGACAACATGGAAGAGGAAGAGGACAAGAAAAGAGAAGGTGGAGGAGGAAATTCTGAGACCCAATGTCATGGTTAGGGACACGTGTCAACTTGGCCAAGTTGTGGTGCCTATTTATCTGATTGGGCAAGTGCTGGCCTGTCTGTTGCAATGAGGACATTTCATAGGATTAGATCATGAGCACGTCAGCTGCATCCACAGCTGATTCCATTTGTAATCAGCCAAAGGGGAGTGTCTTCTGCAATTAGTGATACTAAATCTAATCATGGGAAGCCTTTTAAGGAGGACTCAGAGGAGACAGGTGCCATTCCTGCTTCGGCTGGTGAGCCTCTCCTGTGGAGTTCATCCAGACCATCCATCGGAGTCGTCGGCTTTGCAGCCTGCCCTGTGGATTTTGGACTCTGTGTTCCTGCGGTCACGTGAGACACTTTTATAAATTTTATATTTGCAAGTGTTCCCTGTTGATTCTGTTTCTCTAGAGAACCCTAACTAATACACCCAAAAACAGCACATTTTCAGATCAGAAAAGGGTGGTCTTAATTGTAAATGAGAAACACAATAAAAGGGAATAATATTTAAATATACTGATGACAGGTTGTTGTTGCTGTTTTTAATTTCAAGGTTAATCAAAGACAGGGTCATATTTACAACGTACAACTCACCACCGAAAAAGTACTGTTATTTCACAAGATAAAGAGAGGAATTATGGCCCTCACTGGCATCCCTAACTAATTGGCAGGAATTGCAGTATTTTGCATCTCATACGCTATTAGTGACTGATGCAATTTAAGGAAGACCTTTGAAATGGGTCCTGGAGGCCAACCCCAAGCCTTCAGAGACAATCAGAAGCAACAGCCTCCTCGGTACTTACTGTAGGAACAAGGCCAATAGAACTGGAGGGACAACATGGCCCAATACCTGGGCCAGCTCTGCCAAACAGCAGATTGATCATTTGCCACATGCTCTGCTGTGGCATTTCCTATGACCACTTTTGTATTGATGGTGAAACCTTATAGAGTAGACTGTAGAGTCCACCCATCTCTTTTAAAAGCTCTATTGTAGAATTCTAGTTTTACTTATCAGTAGGAGAAATTGAGAAAATAACAAAAATAATAGAAAACCATTCTTCCTAGAAGACCTAAGTTCTGCATTTGTAATTGAAAATATCTGAAACCCTAAAATACTCAAATATTAAACCATATTAAACAGAAAAAAAATGAACATGTTGTGTTTTGAAGAGTCTCCAATTTTAGAATGAGATCTAAACATATCCCAGCCAAATGCCTTGGGCATTTAGTTAATGCCTTAATTATGAAGAGAAAAATTTTGGTTATGTGACCTGGAAAGTTTGTATACGCAATCTATTTTCACATTGCTTGTTTTCAAATTCAATCTTTAAATCAAATACCAGGCTTAGGGAAAGTAACTCTTTCCTCTTTCATTTTTTTAATCACTTGACTATTCCATTGGTGTTCTCATCTTTTAGTATGTGAAATTATTTTGTCTTTAATGGGAGGTTTTTAACTATCAAATGTCAATTTTCTTTCGGCCATTTTAATTATGAACCAAAGAAAACAATAACTTACTTTTGAAAAAACAGTACAACATTACAACACTCTTTCTTAGTCTTATTATTCATAAATACATTAAATTTTGTACATGGAGGGAGGTTTTATTTAACTTAATTTAGAAAAATAAGATAACTTGTGTATACTTATTTAAATGTAATGAAAAGACTTGCTTTAGTTTTGTTTTTTGTTTTTAATCTGGTTATGTATTCTTGGGTGGTTTACTATTTTAATTACACTGACATTAAGAGTGGTCTTATGGGAGAAGCTAAATAAAGCATTTAGAGTGAATTACTTCTCATCTCCCAGATAATGCCCTTAATCCACAATTTTCCTCAAGAATATTCAGTTTAGGCAGAAAGAAACTGCACATGACATGGAAATCTACAAATCACTTGTTCTGATTTGTACGTTAAAATAGAAATGCTAAATTTTAATACTAAACTGTCCAGACGTTTTTGGAAGATCAATATAGTAAAGTCTCTGCTTTCCAATATATTTGCCATCTTAAAACAGAATAGGCTTCAAACTAAGATGAACAGAAATTATTTGACTGTTTTCTTGTCAAGGAACAAAATTTTGGCATTTCTGCCACTGAGCCACCTTTGCACAGCCCTCATTCTTTTAGACGTGGATATTGAGTTCCTTCAGCACCATTTGTTGAAGTGACAGTTCTATCCTAGGTTGAGTAGACTTGACAGCCTTGTAAAAAGAAAATCAATTCATCATAGACTTAATGCTCTATTTCTGAACTCTAAATTTTATCCTATTGGCCAATATATCTATCTTTATGTCATACCATGTTGTTTTGATTACTGTTGCTTTGTAATATGTTTTGAAGTTTAGACATGCAAGTTCTCCAACTTTGTTCTTCTTTTCAAGAAGTTTTTGGCTATCTGGGGCCCCTTACCCTTCCAAATAAGTTTGTGAATTAACTTTTCCATTACTGCAAAATAGGCTGTTGGAAATTTGATTGAGTTGCATTGAATTTATAAATCAATTTGAGCATAATTGGCATCTTTAAACAATATTTACTGCTCCAATCCATGAATACAGAATGTGCTTCCATTTATTTAAGTCTTCTTTATTTTTAGCACTGCTTTATAGCTTTTTTTGTACATGTCCTATACACTCTTGGTTAAATTTAATGCTAACTTTGATTCTTTTAGTTACTATTGTAAATGGAATTTTTTATTGGTTTCCTTCTCAGTTTGCTCATTACCAGTATATAGAAACATTACTGATTTTGTGTGTTGATTCTGAACCCTGACACTTTTCTGAGCTCATTTATTAGTTCTAGTAGCTTTGTTGTAGCTTTTTTGGGGACTTTCTATGTATAGGATCATGTCATCTGCAAATAGTAAAAGTTCTACTTCCATTTGAATTTGGATGCCTTGTATTTCTTTTTCTTGCCTAGCTGCTCTAGCTAGAACTTTTAGCACATTGTTGAATAACAGCAGTGACAGTGGGCTTCCTTGTTTCATTCCAGATCTTAGAGTGAAAGCTTTCAGTCTTTCACCATTGATTGCAATGTTAGCTGTGGGAGTTTCATATATTCCTTTTATCATGCTTGGGATTGATGCTAACTTTGTGCAGAATTTTTAATTAGGTTGCTTGTAAATGTTTGGAAATGGATAAAGGTTATGATAGCAGACCTTTGAGAGTGCAATTAACAGAGCTGCATTATGAATGTGATTGCGGTTGAAATAGGAAGTTTGAGGTCATGAGTGTCACTAGAAGGAAGCTGGGGATGAAACATGAGCCCTATGGTGGATGATGACTGGACAAATATAAGAATGTACCTTCATGTTCTAGAGCAAATGTATGCCACTCTTACAAGGTCTTATTAATATAATGGTATATGGGAAAAATATCCCTGATGCAAACTATGGACTATAGTTAACAGTAATATTAATATTATTTCATCATTTATAACAACAGTACCACACCAGTGCTAAGGGCCAATAATGGGGGTGGGGTGGGGAAAGAGGTATGCCGTTTTTCCTTTTGGTGTAATTAAAATGTTCTAAAATCGATTGTGGTGATGAATACAAACTCTGTGATTCTACTTCTGAGCCATTGATTGTACTTTGTGTATGGTGTGTGAATATATCTCAATAAAACTGCTTTAAAAATCATATCTTCTTAAAATCATTGTAATCAATATTCATTGAACAAATACTTAACATCAGTCCTTAATCCATTTGCTAGTTTTTGCATTGTTTTTAAATTATGTCTATTTTTCTTCCTTATATTCCTAATAAATTAATTATCTGTACATTATCTATATACAAGCAATGGAAGTTGGATATATCATATTAATTAAGAACCACATTGTGTATTCCTTCTCAAATTTTCCTCTTGTACATTTGATATAAATCTTTCAAGCAACAGGGGAAAGAGACAACAAACCCCAGAGCTAAGCTATGTGATTGAGAGAATCAGTTATCCTAACGTCATGGAAAGCAAAACCAATTCATGTGTTCTGTCATCCTTAGAAAGTACTCTCTAACATGCTGTCAGTAATACATTTTATAGGATTTCCCCAAAGTCAATTGTTCCTTCTTTTTGGGATTAAGATGAAAGCAAATTGATTTCTTCCCATACACAGAGGAAGTATGAGAGAAATGATACTTTTAGTCTTCTGACTTTTTTTTATTATTCTGACAGATTTCTCCTGGCTCTCTAAGGTAAAGTCCTTAGTAATTGAAATTCTAGCTAGTGAAACATACTCAAGCTTCTGTAACATGAATGCAATTTCCCTTTATAGTTACCTTCTATGCAAGGAGGCAGGAGATTGATTCCTAAGTAACTTATTTCTGAAGAAATTAAAAAGCAGCTCTTTCCAATATTTTAACTGAAATTATTGCCAGCATATCATGCTCATTTTGATGTACTGTGTGTTCCAAAATTTAGTGATAATCTTCTTTGTTTTTTCTTTAATCAAATTGAAAAAAAAATCAGTGCATTATAAATATACTAATAAAATTTTCCCTCAAAACTACAATTTCTTGATTTATGTAGTAAATATTTTCTTTAATTTAGAACTATGCCCATCGCAAATATCCACAGGCAGATATACTGGCATTTGAACAATTTCTTTTGAAGTTGACTATAAGGAAAGTGAGGGTGTAGGGATGCCGTTTCCCCTTCCTTTTGGGTACCACAGAAATGTAGATGAATTTTTTTAAGTCATTTTAATTGAATTAGAACTTTCTAACAGTATGTAACTTTATAAAATGTCAATTGGAAGTAGCCAAAGGCCACCAAAGAAGAAAAGAGACAAGCAAACAAAGAAAAAAGATACTGATGAAATTTTAGAGAAGTTTTCATTGACTTCAATATATATATATAGATATATACACATGTTTGACGGTCATTATTTGGACATTTGCACAGAAGAGAAGAATTGGAATTTACTCCTATAATGCAGTATAGACAGCCAAATGCAAGGTTAGATTCCAAGAAAAGAATAAAATGTCTGAATTAAATATAGATGCTAATGTACTATATGTACGTGTGAGTGTGTGTGTGTGTTTGTGTGTTTGTGCTAGTGGAGGAGGCAACCTTTTACTTATACAACTAAAAGTAAGCTGGAATAAGATAATTATGATAGTGGAAATACAAGCATCATGATACGGGGTGCAGAGCAGGAGACAATTAAATGTATTTTGAGGTTTGGAGGAAATAATATTGACTTTAGCTCTTGAAGGATGAGTAACATATCAAAAGTAAAAAGATATGACATCCATAATAATTTTAAAGAATTTAGTTAATAAAACCTGTGATCTTTCATGCTATCAATATTTCCTTTGCATTTTATCTGAACAAAACCTGTTTATATATCTGCAAACTTTTCACTGGTGCAGGGTGGATGCTATGATCCATTTCAGAAATTAGAAATTGGTCATATAAAAATTATTCTATAGCTGTACATAAATAATAACATATAATCCTATCTATCAATTATTTTCTTAATCTAGTATTATTTTGATGAAGTAATTAAGTAATAATTTGGACATTTTGTGGAAAGGCTGAATACTTGACTCTCATTGTGATATCAGTAAAGGTTCTCTAAGATAATTTGGTTGTTATTTATTTTTTACAATAAAACAATAAAATTAACTTTTTAAATTAAACCCAGAATCAAGAGTTGGTATTTTTTGTCACTATTGTTTTCTGTATGTTTAAAAAAATAAATGTAAAAATAAGCAACTGCTTCATATTAAAAAAAAAAAAAGGAGGGGGGGAGGAAAGAAAAGAAAATGCTCTATTCTAGAAAGTTAGTTTATGGGTCAGAAGTCTGGATGGAAAAATAAAATAAAATAAGAATATTTTAAAAATCCTGCTGCCTCTGTGAGGAAATTTCATTGAACAAAGATAATTTTAAACTTGTAGTTAGAGATAATCATTTAATATCCAAAAATTTTAAATAAATTACTCAGTATTATATGGCAAGGAAGGAAAAATGGTATCTCCAATTCCAATAACATTAACTCTCCAAATAAAACATGGTAACATAAATTCAACAAGCAAAATTTGGGAGCATGAATGCCTTGAAATAAAAGCCTCATAAGATATTCCTATACTCTTAAAAATATTGTTTTTAGAAACTTCATAATACAGTTTGAAATTTATAGTGAAGTGTTGAATTGGATCAAATAGTTATTTAATAGAGATATTTTGATATTTGCTCTTACTGCTAATGCATATGTCTAAGGAGATTTAAAGATTCCTATTTTTTTCAATACGTTCTGAAGTTGAAAATCATGAATGATATTTTATTTTTAGCATTGGTGGGTTCTCTTTAAATGTATTTTCCAAACGAAATACAAAGTGTCATTAATTTCAATATAAACATCTTTCTTTCAAGAGCACTGAGCTTCGAAACAAGCTGAAACTCATTAACTATTCTCCTCACTCTGGGAAGCTTGTGTTCCTTGGACTACGAGAGGAATAGCAATTTCTCCTGTGAGAGTGTGCCTACTCCAATTCTTAACAGAATGTCTGCAGTTTGCCCTAAGGAGCTGTGTGCCAGCCAGCTGAGATTTTTGAGCAGAAGCGCCTACTTCCATGGATAACTCTTATCACTGCTGTAAGAATCCTACAAGGAATATACAACATGAACTATCACAGGGCTGCTAGTGGCTGTGGTTGCTTTCTGTCTAGAATTTGGCCTGTTTGATCTCTAAAACATGTAGTTCAAATCAATATTGAATTTCACTATTGCCAATATTTCTGAGCTCATATATAATTATTTTTCTACATTAAAGTTCTTCCTTTGCTGTTCCGTTATTCCACTTTCTTCTGAAATTTAGTGTTTGCCTTTGCATTGATACGACCCTTCCTATGAGTGGTGCAGGAGCTTAAAGGACTGTGTTCTTCGCACTGAACAATGGAAGCATGAATAAGTCATGTCACCTCATAGGAAAATACTGTATTACACTTTGGGGTGTGTCAGACTCACTGCAACTGGCCTTTTGGTAATCGGTTTAAAATACTGCATTGTACTTATGAGCTATAGGTCCCTGGGAAAGTTTCTTAATAAGACTTTGCTGCAACTCTTAGACAGGAACCACAGTATTTTCTTTGCAAGATTTCATTAACATTTTTTAAGTAAAGTATGCAAAATGTCTGAGAAATAGTCTGGAATATAGGAGGCAACCATGGTGGTAATGATTAATGTTTTAATTATACAATTGCTGATAGAAGCAATGCCAAGCATGAGTAAATTGCTTTTCATGTATTCAATAATAAAGTTTATATTTTCAGGTCAAATACAATTTTTGTTCTAAATTTTATAATTTAGCAACAAAACTGACTATAGAAACAATCAAGAGCATTACTTGGTGGAAAAAAAAACAGAGCAGTACCTCAGTGCTTTGATAAAATAAAGCCTTATTTAAAGGAAAAGACCAATTCTTAATATTTTAAATATTGTTGGAAAATGTGACAATCTATTACTATACTTACAATTGTCTTTATCAAGTTTTTAAATTCTGTTGATGATATTAATGTCATTTTAGCATCATTCCAGCAGAACTGAAACCTACAAGGTTACCACTTTTTAACCCTTACCCTGCAACTTGGATTTTGCAAACACTAGTTTCACAAATGATTGTGTGATTTTATGCCATTGAAAATGTAATGGAGTTTTCTAGCTTCCATTTAGTATATAGAAAGTTAGGCACAGATTTGCCATCACTCAAATAACAATAATCACCACAAAAGAGCCTGGATTATCTACAAAATCATAAGTTTTCTGCACCTCTTCAGAGACCTGTTATTGCACATGAACCTACTAGCTTGAAATTGAAGAAAAAACTAGAAGCATCTAAGGAGAGGAGGGATATAAGAACTGCCTCTGTAGGATTAGAGTGAAAAAGGGAGACAGCTATACATACCGTCAAGTAAGACAAACATAAATGCCAAGTTTGGGGTGTGTGAGAGCCTAGAACAGCTGAAAGTCACCCACACAAGGGGATTTCATATCTATTTAAATGTTCTCTCTATGGACCTTCCCCAGGTATTCACAGGAAAGCCAGCACTGGAAGTCAGCGAGAATATAGAAGACCTGAACAACTCAATCACCCAATGTGACCTACTCTATGGACCAGCCCACCAAAGTATGGCAAAATATGCTTTCCTATAAATGCACATGGAAAATTCAACAAGGTAGTCCATAAAGCTAGGCCAGAAGGCAAATCCTAACAAATTTACAAGAATTGAAATCATAATAAGCATGTCCTCAGATCATAACAGCATTAACATAGAAATCAGTAACAAATATCTGAGAAACCCACAACTATTTGGAAATTGAAAAATACATTTCCAAATAACCCCTGGGACAAAAAAAAAAGTGGTCACAAGGGAAATTACAAAAAGCAGTTCACATTTAATTAAAATTTAAAATTTGTGGAGATGCAACTATAACAGTGCATGGAGAGAAAATTATATCATTATGTGATTATGTGAGAGAGAAAGAAAGAAGAACACTCCCGAATCAACAATATAAGGTGCTAACTTATGACTAGAACTCTAACATAAAATCAAACCTAAAATAAATCAGAGGAAAGATAATAAGGATAAGGATAAAATTCAATGAAAGTAAAAAAAAAATAAAGGAAAACAAAAGGTGATTTATAAAATAATGGATAAAACTGATAAACCTCTGGTTATACCATCCATTTCTCCACAAAAGGAGAAGAAACAAATTACCATTTAAGAACTAAAATATAGACATCATCTGAGATCCAACAAAAATTAAAAGGATAGAAAGAGAATATTGGGAACAACTCTATGCCAAATATTTATATTTAAATGAAATGGATAATTTTCTTGAATGACACAAACTACCAAAGCTCACACAAGGAAAAAATAGTGCTAGACCTATTAAATGATGGAATCCATAGTAAAAATCTCTAAGCAAAGAAAACAAGCCCAAGTGGCTGTCCTGGCACTTTTTATCATATATTTAAAAAAGATATAATGCCAACTTAACACAAACTGATCCAAATAATAGAGAAATAAGGAATATTTCTCAATTAATTTTATCAAGCAAGAATTATCCTGTCACCAAAGCAAAGCAAAATGTTGCAAGAAAAGAAAACTGGACTTCAACATATCACATTAACATGAACACAAAGCTCCTCAACAATGCATTAGCCAACCACATAGAAAATAAAAAAATAAAAAAACGGGTTATACATCATGATCAAATAGAGTTTTGCCTGGGAATGCAAGGCTGATTCAGCATGTGAAAAGCAATCAATGTGAAGCAATATATAAACAGACTAAAGTTAAATTCCATGTTGTCCTTTCAATAGATGCACAGATAACATTTGGCAGAATTCAACATCCATTAAGAATTAAAAACTCTTAGCAAATTAGGAATATAAGGGAATTATTAGTTTATAAATTTTTATGTAGAATTTAAAGCTATAAAGCTTTATGAAGCAGGTCTGGAAGAAAAATTTTGTCACCTTTTGTTAGGCAAGAAAAATTAATAAATTTGACTTCATTAAATTTGAGAACTTTTGCTCCTTGGAAGGCACAGTTAAGATAACGAAAAGATAAACTACAAACTCGGAGAAAGTATTTTCAAATCGTTCAGATGAGAAAGAACTTAGATAGAGAACTCTCTCAACTTAAAAATTAGGAAACAAACAACCTGACTTAAAAAATAAGCATATACACAAAATTTGAACAAACACTTCCCCAAAGATACACAGTGGCCAAAAAACTCTTAAAATGTTGAAAAGAACATCATTCATATTTTGGAAACAGAAATTAAGACTACAATGGAACACGTATGTCCATTAAATGTCTAAAATTAAATTATTTTAAAAACCGGACAATACCAAATGCTGCCAAAGATGCAAAGCAATTGAACTTTGATAAATTAGTGGTTGGAAGACAAAATAGTACAACTACTTTGCAAGAGAAGTTGGTAGTTGCTTATAAAGTTAAACATGCAGCTTCCAAATAATTTAGCAATTCTATTCTTAGGGATTTATACAAGGGAAGTAAAAACTTAAGTTTATATAGAAAATGTAGAACTTATTAAAGTGGATGCTCATGTAAAACCCTGTACGTGAATGTTTAAAGCACCTCTATTTATAATTGTAAGAAAGGACGAATATTCTTGAGCTGGTAAAAATGGATAAACAATCTATCATGCACCCATTCGTCATTGCTGAGAAAGCCACCAAACAATAAATGGGGAAAAATTACTGATACACCAAACAATATGGATGATTTTCAGATGTGTCATGCTAATGGGAAGTCGCCAAAGTTATGAGACTGACATTGTATTATTTCACATAATGATCACAGAAATAGGACAAAAGATAGGATAGATAAAAGGTAACTGGCACCTGTGTTCTGGTGACAAGAAGAGTGATTAATTCTCCAGGGGCATGTGGGAATTTTGGAGGAGATGGTACATTTTCTTCTATTGTTGATAGTGTTAGTGACAACATGACTACATGTAATTTTCAAAATTTTTAGAATATTTCATCAAAAGGGATAAATTCTATTGTATATAATTATATCTCACTGAAAATTAAATTAAATTAAAATGCATTTCTGTTACCTCTCATTGAACCTCATATTAGCCAGGTTATCTTCACAGAGCTGCAGAAACTATTCAAGATGTGGAAAGCATACAACGTTGTTCGCTAGATCCAAATTCAGAATATATCTAATTTGGGTAAAATATTGTAACTAAATAAAGCTGGATAAATATTGTTGGAAGAATCTCCTTAGTAAATAATTAAAAATAAAATACAGTGTACCAATTCTTTTTCATACAAAAAAAAAAAACACTGTTTCTAAAACCTTAAACACTCGAAATTACAGTAAATTTCAGCGCGGGATCTCAGATCTGTGAGCAACCCTGGGCCAATAGCAAGAAAATGGGACCCTCAGTTTTACAATTGCATGGACTAGATTCTTCCAACAATCTGAATAGACCTCAAAGTGGATTCTTTTGCAGAGCATCCCCACAAGAGCCCAGCCTGGCAGATAACTGGTTTCAATTTTGTTGAGACCCTAAACAGAGAACCCAGTCAAGCCCACGCAGATTTCTGACCTATAAATCTGAGTTCTCTCTAGCATGGATGTCGTTTTAAGATATTAAGTTTGGTAATTCATTAGGCAGCAATAGAAAACTAATAAAGTGATGATGAAGAGAAACAGGGGTTTGAGAATGTAAACACTTATTTCTAGAGGGTGGGGAAAAAATTCAGAATAGTAGTAATTGTGACAAGCCAGTAGTTATTTTTGGAAACCCCACTTTATAAAGTAGAATGAAAAGTACAATAAAACACCCAAAAGAGCTTGCTCTTTTTCTATAAAAACTGGAGCAATGTTTGGAGGACAAAAGCCTTGCCATGAAAAGGGAGCAATGAGATCATTTTAGGAACCTGACTAGTAAGTATTGATGTTCAAACATATGGTGTCTTTGTTTTGCTGGGCTGTTATTACAAATACCATACAATGGGTTGGCTTAACACCAAGAACATACTGGGTAATGAATTTGAGGCTAGAAGGTTTGTTTCATACTGGGTCAGTAGCATAGTGTTCTGACTGGCTGGAAATCCTTGGGTTCCTTGGCTTTCCTGTCACATGGTGATGCTCTCTTCTTTCTCTCCCCTTTTCCAATGACTTCTGGCTCCTCCCTGTACTTTCTCTGACTGGATCTAAATTTCTTCTGTTTATAAAGGGCTTCAGTAAGATAATTAAGAACTTCCCTCAATCACCTGAAACACGTCTTAGCTAAAAATAGCATTTTCAAAAGGTCCTATTTACAATGGGTTCACACCTACAGCAGCATAGATGTATTTTGGGAGTACATAATTCAACCTACTACAAATGGTGAGTGGGGAGTTTCCCATCTGCTCTCTGTTCTTGAGTTGTTGGGTGCCCATAATGTTTGTCTTCTCTTTAAGAGTCTAGAGGTAGAATTGCAGGTTTGAAAGAAGCAAAATCCCAGAAAGGAAGATACAAAGTCAGAGTTTTCATTAACTTCACCCAAGGAAAATAAAATAATTTGTGACAAGCACCTTTCAGCTCAAATACAGATATTTTGAAACTTCTATGCCCATTGAATAACTCACAATCCATGCAATCTAATAAAATGCCGTGACCACTTTGCTTTTGACTGATTTTTTTTTTTTTTGGCAGGTCTTGACATCTTGAGTATTTTTTAACATACCACATTTTTACTGATGTTTCAAATCCCATGCCATGATTCGTGTTCTTTGAAAGATTAGTTATTTGTCTTTTACACATGGAAATATATGCATTTACATTGAGCATTCAAGATGACAATCAGTACCCCTTTAGAATTTATCTTGATATGGTGAAAGTTACTTAAAACTAGCATATGCTTAACATATGCACAACAGTCCTGATGAAATGACATAAGGATATTTTGAGGAAAAAAGAAAAAAAAAACAAAAACACAGGGATCATGTAGTATCCCAGAGAGTTGTTTCCTACTGTGAAAAATAGAGGTGAATATCATTGTACAAGAATTCTTCCTTTGATTTTATGCTTCAGTGCCTTAGTTGTGTACTTTATCACATGCAAAGTACATAATTGCATAGTTTGCATTAGCTCCACAATTTAGTTCTAGTAGCATGGGGTCCCCTATCCTATTATGCTCTATTTATTATCTATTCCATCTTTCCTAAGGACTTCAAAATAATGTGACCAGCAGTAACTACACCAATATATCTGCCCTATTTTTATCTACTTATGCATTGATTATGAGATTGTGTCTTTCTCATGGCCTATCTAGTGTGCAATAACGATGGAAAAATATGGAGAAGAAAACAATGTATAGCCAATTATAGAACATTGAACCTATGCCTTCATTTTCAGAATAAATACAACATATGTATGTGAAAATAATAAATAAGTAAGCTTAGCTTATTAGTAGAAATTTAGAACAAGGGCAAAATGAACAGAGATTGGGAAAATTGTTAAAAGTTGTTAAGGAAATGAATGGTTTTAACTGAATTTCCTATTTTGTTGTAATATATGAGAAAAAAAATCCTCTAAAACCCTCAGAAGCTGGAATTATACTAAAGTACTCAGCTAGCAGGTTTCTGCAGATAAGTATGATAGCAATACAATTATGCATTAAAGTCAACAAAATTAATGCTTTCAAAAAATGCTTCCTTTAATATTGCTAATAGTCATTTGTGGAAACTTTAAATAATGAGAAAGTTTTACTAGAGGAAAAATTCCTTGGTGAGGAAAAAATGTCTCTACCCCTATGCAAAATTATAATTTAAACACTTATTTGTTAGTACATTTTGAATATACAAACTCTATACCAATGCTAGCTGTGGTTTACAAATAACCATGGACATGAATTTGCCTTATGCCTTCAAAGTTCATAAGAATGACCAAATCCTTCTAAATACATGGATATTGAATGCATGGGTCATTTGATTTTGAATGTCCCTCTACCTACATCCTAAATTCTTAGCCAGCTAGAGATGACTTGAAGGCAGTTTTAAGTTAAGACTGTCCTAAATCAGAATAACCTAAGTGAATTGTTGAGAAAACAAGTTGTGAGAGCTAGTCTCTCAAAAAAAGAGGAAGTGACTGTGGTAGATTGAATTCTGTACCCCAACCAAAAGACAAGTTCTTATCTTACTCTGCATTCCTATGGTGTGAATCCATTTGGAAATAGAACCCATTGAAGATGTATTATCAATTAAAGTGAAGACTCATTCGTGAATAGGATCTTCTAAAATCCTAATTAGGTGTGGTCCAACTGAATCAAGGTAGGCCTTAATCCCTATTCCTGGAGTCCTTTACAAGTATTGAAAATGGATGCAGAGAGTCATCCAATTTCTTTTCACAATGAAGATGAAAGAAGGGATGTAACCATGTGATGGAGGATGGCTATTGCTAAATTGCTCCAACCCGGGAGAAAGCTTGGCCATGCTGATGATGACTTGATCTAGAATCTGGCCTCTCCAACCATGAGTCAATAAATTCTTGTTGTTTAATCCAACTGATTGTGTGTATGTGTATGGAAGCTCTAGGAAACTAAGATGGAGACCAGTATTCAATGAATTCAATGAGTCAAAGTATCTTGGGTTCAATTGAGTAGGAAAATGGAAATCACTTCATCTCCCTCTGGGCTATTTTCATTTTGCATTACATGACAAAAACATTGAGAAGTCTTGAACTAAAGAAACTTTGGTTAACTTTTTTTGGTGGTTTAGGGCTATTGAACTCCAGTAAAACATGTAAACTTAATCCTTCTTGTGGGTGTGAACCCTTATAAATGAGAACTTTGGATAAAGTTACTTCAATTAAAGTGTAGCTCAACTCAATCACTATGAGTCTTAATCCTGTCACAGGAATCCTTTATAAGCAGAATGGAATTGAGATAAATGGAGGAAAAGTAACACGAAGCAAGAAATTGAAGGTCAACAGATCCCAGAAGAGAAGGGAGAGGCCAGGAGAGGCCACGATGTGCATTGCCTTGTGAAAAGGAAGCCAAGGGTCAATGGGAGCCAGACCCAGAATTCCAGTGTCATGAAGAAACCATTGGTTTGATGAGGCTTTGATTTGGACTTCTCCTAGCAGAAATGTGAGTCAATAAATTCTCATTGTTTAAGCTAACCCATCATATGGTATTTGCTTTAGCAATGAGTAAACTAAAACACTTATTTGAACCCAGTTCCCTATTTATTTGGCCATTGAACACATTCATTTTATTGAATTTAATTAAATTTCGTGGGAAATACTATAGAAATGGAGTCCTGTGTCACTGTATATAATTCTCCCTTTCTAGGGAAGATTTCTTTTAGCTCTACATAAAAGGAACTGAAAAACTGAAAAATGAAGCAAAAAAATAGATATTCTAGTATCTTAACTTATGCATGGAATTTAGATGGAATAAAAATCATTTAAAATGAAGACTAAAAATACAATCAGTGTGTGGTCAAGTTTTTTCCTGAGACTAATTCCACAAAATGATAGAGGATTATGGAATGGGTCTACACAACATAGGGCAGTAGATTACTGAATTAAAAGAGTGCAAGAATGTTAAAGAAATGCAGTGACCCCTATAAGGAAATATGGATTCAGCAATAACCAACCATGGCAAGTTCAGTTAATTACAACATATCATAGAAATTTCAAAAAAAGCAGTGACAATATTTATAACATAGCTATATGATCATTCATACTAATCTTTGAATGAAATAGGGACATTTGTTCCAAATAAAATAATAATTAGGGACACTGAACATGTTCCTAACGGATCTTCCATGATCGAATTTCTTGTAGGAAAAATTAGTGTGACACTCATAGTGATTTCTATCATCAGTTAGAAGGGCTTTAGAGGACTCATCAACCCTTCAAATTTATTAGTGTGTTTGTGATTAATATGCTGAGTAGATGGGAAGCTGACAAAATGTGCATATTATGCAAAACTGAGAATTCCAAGTTCATTTCATTAACATCAGTAATGGGTTTTGAAAACCTGCCTGCATCTGAAAAGATAAAAATGAAGTCGAAATTCAAAACTGTACTTTCTGTTGATTTCATATAGTTGCATTATATGTGCAAAGACTTTCAGGAAATTTAGTTATGTATACATTCAAAGTGAGTCTGTTCTATGATGTGCCCATCAAAAATACTGATGTCATCTCAGGTTGCATTGAAAGAAGTTAATATTTATTGGTAGCATCCTGTGAATGAGGCTCAGTATCATGCCCTTTGCTGTATTAAATCAGTTAATTTGCTGAACAAACTTATAAAGTTGCTACCTGTGCTGGTTTGAAAGGAAGTATGCCCCTAGAAAAGCCATGTTTTAATCAAAATCCCATTTCATAAAGGTAGAATAATCCCTATTCAATACTGTATGTTTGAAACTGTAATCAGATCATCTCCCTGGATGATGTAATTTAGTCAATAATGGTTGTTAAACTGGATTAGGCGATGACATATCTCCACCCATTTGGATGGGTCTTATTGGTTTATGGGAGTCCTACAAAACAGGAAATATTTTGGAGAATAGGAGATTTGGAGAGAGCAGAGAATGCTGCAGCACCACAAAGCAGAGAGTCCACGAGCCAGTGACCTTTGGAGATGAAGGAGGAAAATGCCTCCTGGGGAGTTTCATGAAACCAGAAGCCAGGAGAGAAAGCTAGCAGATGATGCTGTGTTCACCATGTGCCTTTGCAGCTTAGAGAGAAACTCTGACTGTGTTCACCATGTGCCTCCTCACTTGAGAGAGAAACCATGAACCTCATCGGCCTTCTTGAACCAAGGTATCTTTCCCTGGATGCCTTAGATTGGACATTTCTATAGACTTACTTTAATTGGAACATTGTCTTGGCCTTAGAACTGTAAACTAGCAACTTATTAAATTCCTCTTTTCAAAAGCCATTCTGTTTCTGGTATATTGCATTCTGGCAGCTAGCAAACTAGAACATTACCATTATTACCATTTTAGAGATCTTGAAACTAAAGCCTTGAGAATTTCATTTTTTTTTTCTTGAGGGTAAAGACCATGTTAATCTTTTTATTTTTTCCCCTTGCTTCTGTATAGCTACCTGTTGAAGGATGACTACCAGAAAGAATTGAGAATTTCATAAATATTTTTTAATGTATGAATGAATTGAGGAAATCTAGACAATAGCAACAAGACTTTCATAAGATGGAATGTAATCGTGATAATTAGAAATGTTTAGATCTTTCCCACTAAACTAAAATTCAACAGTTTCATAAGGGGAAACATTTCTAAAAAGGAGAAAATCTTAGCACTATATTACCACCTGTCAGGACTGCTGTAGAATTTCTATAATATTTTTCTTATGGTAGGTACTATATATTTCATGCTATGAGGTATGAAGTGATATATTAGCAAATCACATAAACGATCTCAAACATATATGAAGAATTTCCTAGACTCCTTTGTTAGCATCATTTTTATTTTCTGAAGTAGAGAGAATTTTCCATGTAAGTAACAAACAGAAGAATAAATTTTCAAATAACCCAAAGAGATCTATGGTTTATTGCCTATAAGGATTAAGTATTAAAATTATTAACATTTGCAAGGTGGCTATGTGTTCAATATTATTCTTCATAGGATTAATGCCTGAAGGACACCTTAATTTAAGAAATGCTTCTTTTCATCAGCAACTTTCATATAAGTCAGTTTGGAAAGATTAGTATATATGAATATATCTGAAAATAAATTTGGTACCACTGATGAAATCATTTTTGTTGGAGAAGCTTGCAAAATTGGTGTTTTATGGATGGATAGAGAGAAGGGGTTAGTCCATTAACATTAAACCGGGATATCTATCTGGAAAATGGAAATTATTTTCAAGTGGAAATGGAGAAATAGATAAGGTGACAATGAAGAGGTTGATCAAAAACAAACAAACAAAAAGAAGTGTGGTTATACAACAGAAAATATAATATGGTCGTGAAGGGTTGGAGATGACTTGATACACAAGACTTTAGATTTTAAATATCCAGCAATAAGATTTTGTTACACTGAACATGAGTAATGAAATTAATACAAAGAACATTTTTATGCAGGATGTACTAAAGAATTGGAGTCTGAATTCATGTTTATCATATTCAGATTAATGAGAAAACCTAAATGACATGTGTGACCTTTGACCCAACAACATAAAGTATCCACGTAGAAATTTTACAGGAAAAATGAGCTTTGATGACCAGTCCTAGAAAATGAATGGAAGGAAACAATCAAATATATCTACCAATGTCTTCCCTGGGAGAGTAGGAGAAATATATGACTTCAGCCAATAAAGAACATGTGACTAGAACATGATTTCAGGGGGAAGTTGTGGCTATTCTATTCGAACATGCTGAAATTGTGGTAAAGGAAAGATTTAAGAAAGTTGTTTTGTAAGCAGATAGAAATAGCTCTAGGTCAATTCTCTGAAAATCAATATGGCTCAAACCAATCTTCAAAAAGAAAATAGATTTTTGCAAAATGTTCTGCATCCAAAGAGAACAGTAATATTTCAATGTCACAGAAGCAGGAGTAAAGATAGAGTAAGAAATACAAGAAGTGAATGAAAAGGAAAAAGGAAACAGGGAAGAGGATAACAGCAAATACTGAACATTAAATTTAATGAAAGGATTATTTTTTGTATAACTTGGCTAAGTTTCTGTTGGAGGACAGGGAAAAATACACATAGAAAGGGAAAAATGTGTCAAAGAACTGAGCCACAGCTTAGGTGAAATTAATTCAGCCTTAGCTAAATCACTAAGTTTAAACTATGATAAAAAATCAGTATTCAAACATGTTTCCTTTAATGTTGAAATCAGCTTCAGTAAATTTTGAAATTAAACAACTATTCCTTAGTCTCCTATATTTGGGCAAAATATGTTGTCATTTCTAAATTGACAATTAAGACTGACTAAGAAAATATTTTATCCCCCCAAATTAAATGCATATGTGACAAAAACAAATAAATATTGTAATATAAAGGCTAAGTTATGAATGCAGTATTAATAAATTATATTTTATCATGATACATATATTTAATATATTTCACTTGTACACAAAGGCTTAAAATTTATCTTCCTGTATAATACTGGCATTGCATGAATTAAAGACTGTATACTTTATCATGCTAATATTAATTTATGTTGTAGTAAATATATTTAATATGTAATTAATTATTAAAATAGACTGTATTTTATATCTCTAAATCCACAAGAGCATTTTTCAAAATTTCAAAATCTAATACCTTTCATGAAATTCATAATCATTATGTATGAAAATAAACTCTTTATAAACTATTAAATAATCATGTGGTTAGTAAATGAAGTGGAACAGAGAGGAACAAGCACAAGCTTTGGGGTCATACAGTCCCATATTTGATCCCAGATCATAATTTGCTAACTGAATGACTTTGGATAGGTTATTAAATCTATCTAACCTCACTTTTTCAGCTGTAAAATCAAAATGGAAATTTTATTCAAAATGCCTTTATATCATTAAATATAATCTACATAAATTGCTAGTATAGTAGGTGTTCACTAAAAGATATTTCTTTTCATTTTTGGGTGTTATTTCTAATAGACATTTTTTACCCCTAAAATGTAAGAGGGAAGGGAAGGGTAATGGAAACAAAAACAATGTCAAGGCTACTCTCAAGAAATTATCTGTGCATGTATGTACACACACCTAAATAACAGATAGATTAGAGAAAGAAAGAAAGTGTCATGGCCAGGTTCCTGTGTCAACTTGGCCAGGTGGTGGTGCCTGGCCATCTGGTAGGGTAAGCGCTGGTCTGTCTGTGACTATGACATTTTATGGACTTAAATCATGATTATGTGGGCTGTATCCACAGTTGACTGTGTTTGTAATCAGCTAAGGGGAGTGCCTTCTGCAATGAGTGATACTTAATCTAATCACCGAAAGGTTTTTAAGGAGGATTCAGAAGAAAGAGTCCCTCTTTCTGCTTCAGCCAGTGAGCCTCTCCTGTGGAGTTCATCCAAACCTTTCATTAGAGTTGCCAGTTTCACAGCCTGCCCTATGAATTTGGACTCTCTCATTCCCACAGTTGTCTAGACAGCCTCTCCAGAGAGTTGGTTGAGGAACTTCATTGGAGTTACCACCTTGCAGCCTGCCCTATAGACGTAACATTCCCATGGTTACGTGAGCCAATTTCATAATTTTTTTATCTACAGATACCTCCTACTGATTCTGTTTCTCTAGAGAACCCTAGCTAATACAGATAGGTAGATATTAATAGATTAGGTAGATGATAGATAGACAGACAGATAGATAGATAGATAGATAGATAGATAGATATAGATAGATAGATAGATAGATAGATAGATAGATAGCTTTGCTAATCCTGAGTGACAGAAACACAGAAGTCACATTCAAATAGTTAAACAGGCTATTTACTGCATGTTTCTTGTTTAAATAAGTACACAAAATGATACATGTGTTTATATTACCCTATCAAAAGGTTGGTATATATTTTTAATCAAATATCTTATTTTACAAAGTTAAGTCAATTTAATCTTCTAGGACTTATCAATGATTTTATTAATCTTACATCAAGGTCCAATTTGATCATTTTTCTCCTCTGCTTGTGGTTGATATATCAAAGAGGCATCCTTACTAATGCAATTCACTATAGGAATTTATTTACTGTTCTAGAACACCAATATAGCTGTATTTCATACTCTGTAATTAGCCTTGCAGATATGAACAATATTAAAAATAAATTAGAATACATTTTTAGAAATTATGTTTTCAATAAGTTATTCAAAAATTATAAAACAGTATTTTTTTCTATCAAAATTATGGGTGGCAAATTGATTTCTTTGCAATAATTAAAAGGCCTTTTTCAAGGTAAAAATATCTATTCATCAACTCAAGATGGGACATATTACCTGAAATGACTGCTTGGGTCATTACAAATTAAAAACTTTTCTATACAATTACATTTTGTTTTTACTATGTATTTTGTTTAAGAAAATGAAGATTTATAATTTATGAATTTATAGTATGTGAATGCACTTGTAAAAGCATTTTGCATTTATATTGTTATATTCATTTCATGCTGATTTTCTAATTGACATAAAGTCCTCATTAATATTCTATTGGCTTACATGACTCATAAGCATTGAAAAAAATAAAGATGATAATGGCCCTTACTTTAAGTGTTTCTCTATTCTTTTAAGGAGGTAAAGCACTATCATCAAAGACTTGTTACAATAATTAAAAATGTAAATTCTACCCATTTAATTAATGAGATAGTCTATCAGAAATGGCCACAGATAATTATTGACTTAGAATTACATGAAATAATAAAAAACTTATCAGCTTAGCTCAGTTTTGAATAAAAGAAATGACAATCAAAAGAACTCAGCATAGAGTAAAAGTTGCATGAATGAAAAGATTTTTAATAATTGAAAATAGGATTGTAATGAATGATGTTTCTTAATTGTTGAAAATAAGAAATGTAGACAGCAGGTGTACCATCCCTGTATTCCATAGAAGATGGCACCTCAGCCACGAAGCGATCATAGGATTCCAGGTACCTGTTTCCCTAGATAGATAGCACTGCATCTATGTAAATAAACATTGTAAGACCAATTTTTCAAACCAATCCATTTCACTGTGCTAAATCATGGTTGCTTGTGAGGTCATATTTAAATAAGGAATGAATAATATACCAAAACTTTCAATCTTAAATACAATTTCTTTCTCACTCAGCCCTATTTCCACAATGACTTGAAGGTAACGTGGAATTTTTGTTTCTAAAGACATTCAGAGCACAATCATTAAAACAACTGACAGTAGCTAAACTTAGTTATATAATGCTCATTGTGCCTCAGAAAGGGGGGGGGGATTATATTAGCAAATGCAGTTCCTCAACGGAAGAATATATCTAAGAGCAATGAAAGGACTTGAGCACTGAGGTTAAAGGACAAGAAGGGCTAATAAAATAGCAGAAATACTTTCATCAGTGTATTCATTCATTCAATGAATATTAACGGAGTGCATGCCCTGAACCAGGAATTATGCAAGTACAGCGAATGTAACAGTTAACAACGATAAAAGTAACAGAAACCACAACCAAGTAATCACTTCTTATTTTTTGAAATTGTAATGTCTATTTGGAATCTGAGTGGGGACCCATAGATTACATTTTAACAAATTTCCGGTGTTTCTGATGCTGCTGGTCAAGGGGCCAGCCAGGGTGTGGGAAGCGCTGGAACAGGAAACTGAGCACTGTAGAAGTCCCCTTTGAAGTGAAGTCTGACGAATGAGCAGAGAGAAACTAGAGGAAGGAAGGGAGAGGGATATTGTCCTTTACACCAAGGGAACCATATGCATGGGGGAAGTTCTGAACAAAAAAGACTAGCAAGGAAGGACAGAAAAAGAAGCTCACGTTGGTGAACTCCAAGAAGATAATGCTTTTCATTAAAAATTGCTAAGTATTTTTTAAATAAAACGTGGAAATGATTCAGTGACTTAAAACAATGAAAATAATGGTTAAACTCTCCAAACTGCAATTCAAAGCAACAGCCGTGTATGTTAATGAGAACTGGAAAGTTTGATAACCAATGTATCTGCATAGATTTTAGGAAATATAATCATTTGTTATAAGAGAGGGCCAAGAATGGAAACCAGAAGTTTGAGTTACTAAACAGGAGGATGGCAGGAAGTGCTTCTCCAGATGGGACACAGATGATATCAAGAGGGGGCTTTAGTGCCAGGCAAACCAAATCAAATTTTTATCATGAAGGATTTGTAGAACATTGTAAGCAGGAGCGAGGCATGATCAGATTTACATTTAAAAGATACAACTCTGTTTCTGTCTACTAGTCCCTGTGTGAAAATGAAGACATCGAGGGGTGGGAATAGAGATATTTATGAAGTGCTCCAAGAGATTCATAAACTTTTGAAACCCATTCCGGGATTTCTGCTCCATGGGTATGGTGAAATGCAGGAGCCCCACCTGTGAACAGATCAGTTAAGGGGATTTGCAACACATTGGGGTAAAAATGGCAAAAGACTAAATTAATGTAGTCTTAATGTACATAAAAAGGTGTTGACACAATACAAATGTATTGCAGCGGATATGTAAGTATTCCATGTGATTCGCTAAAATATAAGTAGGTAAAATGAAAGAGAAAGTTTTGGAGAATGTTAACTTTGGCTGAGCCAAATAAATGAGTCACAAGAAAAGGAACTAAAGGAAGTGGAACACATCTTGTTAATTAGTTCAGTTTACTGCATGTCACAGTTTGCATTACTTTTGTATATTTAGGGAGAGATGCAAGGTAAACAGTTAGATACATCTATCTGGAATTAAGTACAAGTTGTGAACAGCAGGTAAGGATTTGGAAAATAATGCAAATTGTATTATTCAAATAATTTATCAAAGTGAGATGAGGACAAAGGTCAAGAGCCGAGCAGCCAGTTAAAAGGAAAACTGATGAGAAGTTATCTGCTCCCAGGTCGGAACCTCTTTTCTATATTTGTGTTTCATCCAATTGAGAGGAGGGAGTTAAATAGAATGAGCAACTTTAGTTAGAGTAGAAAGTAATTTACAAAATAAAATAAATTGTAATGAATAAAGTGACTACTTTCTGAACATTCCAAATAAATACATGTGAACACCTATCCTGTTTAGTTATTTAGCTGACAATTTTTGTTAATTGCCTTAATATTTTGAGGTTGGTATTAGCTCGACTCCACATCTGACCCTTCAGTGCCCGATTCAGAGTTTAAAAATTGAACACTTTGTCTGATGAAAAAAATGCCGATTCTTATTTTCTGACTATTGGTTTATATACTTTTAATATGGGAACTTGTTAAGTGGAATAATAAAAGTAAGCCGATCTAAATTTAATTTACTCAAGTTCCAGTTTTGTTTGAATTTTATAATAAGAAAATTATGTAAATGGTAGAATAGACTACAAAAACTAGAAGGAACATACATTGTGAAGGAGAACAAGGTAGGAAGGGCCATGTGTACAATGAAGAAACTTAATTGTGGAACCGAAGTGTTTGTAAATAGAATTGGACATGGCTCAGTTTAGAATTCAGATCAAGAATATTACTTGAGAAGACACCATCACTACATGTGAGTATTTCTTTATTTGACAAGACAGCCACCACCTGTGATGGAGAAAAGAATGTCAGAATGTAGTGGCAATTAAAGAATATTTTGCAATGAAGCACATTCAGGTAATTTATTATTATTTCATGGTACAGCCTTAGTCTTCCTTCCACAAATGCTGCACATTCTGCTGATTTGGGTAGGATTGAGAAGCATAAAATACTCTTTAAGACCTAAGTGGTTAGAGCTGAGTTCACAAAGCCACTGTGAAACTGAGTCCACACCTGTGTCCTCCGGATGCAGTGAAAACAATACTTAGGCTGATTTCTTTGAAGAACAGCAACATGGCTGAATAGTTCAAGAACAATCTGCAGAGTGGGAACTCCAGATCTGCTACCCACCACTTGTGATTCCTTGAGAAACTTATTTCACTTCTCTGTGCTCCAGTTTACTCATCAATAAAATCCAGATAATTACATAGCATTTGTAAAGCTGCTATGAAAAATAAATTAATTCACTTAGAAGTGTACTTTGTAAACAAATATTTCCTTTTATTAATGGTATTGTATTACTCCTCTAAAGTTGGTCTGTTGATGCTTTTGGATATTAGGAAGGATTTGAACATACTTTAAAAATAAATCATAACTCTTCATTTTCTCTGAAATAACTAATTTATGCTCACAATTTCCCCTATGATTCCTGTAAGCATTCTAATTCTCAAAGTGTTAATGCTTGATTAAGTAATTTGGCATACTTTTTCCTCATTGCTTGGTGGTATCAATCCCCTTAATAAACTTGGCTTAAAATTCTAGAAGCTAAG
Organism: Myrmecophaga tridactyla; assembly: GCA_004026745.1. Lineage (NCBI taxonomy): Eukaryota > Metazoa > Chordata > Mammalia > Pilosa > Myrmecophagidae > Myrmecophaga > Myrmecophaga tridactyla. The sequence continues at coordinate 35,361 of PVIY010014770.1, forward strand.
AACTGATTCTACAGGATCAGTGATATAGGCCAAAAAAGTAATATAATAATAATACAGGTATTATCTGAGAGAGGGATAAGTAGCTGTAAGAAATATTTTGTCAATAAATGTATTGAACAATAGAAAGATGTTTTTATTGGGAGTGATAATATCTCATGGTAGTATGATTTTTCTTCAGCTGGGCAGCTTTGAAATGGCCAGACTTTTGTTGCAGGCCATAATAGAACTAAGAGCTCTCAGCACAGTTGTTTTCAGAAATGACTTTACTTAAGACACCCATCCTTTGTGATGTGATCAACTGAGAAATTTCCTTAAGTGATGCTGATCTGCATTCAACCAAGAACCTGTTAGTAATCATTTGTTTCATTTAACAGCAAGCAATGTTTTGTCATTTTAATGATTTGAGACATTGAATAAACAAGAACTGAACCACACAGAGTTCTGCTTTCATTATGCTATACTCTTTTCTCTTTGTTGAGTCTCTCATTAGACCTCCAGGAATTACTGTGAACTGAAAGCTTTTGATTGGGTCAGGTTAAATATCATTGTGAAGTAAATTATTTAAGAAAAGGGCAATGACTCTTAGCGTTATGAAATATTAAAAAGGAACAACAGTCCTTTAAAACAGTTTATTTATGTGTTTGTAAGCTATTTATTTTAGCAATTAAAGCTAGATTCCAGTAATAAGACCAGATGATTTTAATTTAAAGACATTGTAGCTCTTGTCTAAATGCAGAATTTTGGTGCTCCCAAGACTTTCTTGACCATGCCTGAACTAGGGTACCTAAACTAACGTAAACTAGAAATTTGGGGAAGAATTACAAACGAGCAAGCAGATTGTCATTTGGCCAACAAAGTTTGGTTGTTTCTTTGAATACTAAATCAGAATATCATTTCTGTGAATACCAAACCAGAATATCTCTATGTTAGGTCGGGGGAACGGGGAAGGACACTGCAGCTGGAGCTGCGGAGGCTGTGTCGCCCCTCCCAACGTGACTTCAGGAACTAACGAACTGCCCCTTCCGGACGTCACCTGACCTCCATCCTTAAAAGCTGCCTGTGTCAAAGTCCATGCGTGCACTCACCTCCCTCCATCTTGGGATTGGTGAGTTCTGCCCGAGAGCGCAGAAATAACACCCCCCCCCCCACTTAAAATTTCCTGGTGGACCTTTCTTCTTTCTCACCCTTTCGCCTCCTAAACCTTTCACTCTATACATTGTTTTGCTGAATATAATTTATAGTATACAACTTGAATAACTTCCATCAGTTTCCTATGTTCTACATTATTATCATTTACATTTCGCAAGCATTATCTTACTCCTGTAATCAGAACAACAATGGTTAAAATGTATTAATTTATTGTGTTAAGCTCTATACAATTATAAACACATCGAATCCTCATAATAAAATTGTGAGACAGTTGCTATTATGTTCCTTATTTTGTGGAGAAAACTGACTCTTTAACAGGTTAAATAACGTGCCCAAATTTGCACAGCCAGAGAGTGTGAAATTGCAATAGTGCCTGGGCAGCACCTCAAGCCCATTATACAAATCACAACTTTAAAGAAGAAACTCACTTAAGCAAGTCAAATTTCACACAACTCTCGCGAACTGCATAGGAAACGATGAAGGAAAAAAAAGAATTTTTTGGATCCCTTCTATATCTTTTCCTGACGTAGCAATAGAAGAGATAGTACCAAACCCTAAAAAGTTTACGTCACAATGAATTTGTTGAGGACAGATAATGTGAAATGTTCATGACATGAATATTCCAAATGTAAGAGTTCCGTAATTTTTAAACTTGACTTTGCAAAATAAATGAACTATATTAAAACTGATATTAATTTAAAGAAAAGAAAAAGTCAGACAGTGTTCATCCATAATTTGTCTTAAAGATTGGTTCCTATAGTAAGGTGGTTTGTTTTTCTTTTTAATTTTTCTTTCTTGATTTTTAATGATACTTACAATTATTTTTCCCAAAATTTTGCTTCAAATGGAGATTTTATAATTTACACCTGCCCGTTTTAATTTTAATGACATGAACTATATCAGTGACTCATCAACTATCATCATAGAGTTCATATGGATGATATGAGGTTAAAAAGGAGCAAAGGTGTGTCAAATATTAATATGAATTAAATAGAGCTAGGTGGAATGTTTGTAAATGTTTGTGTAAATAAAATATCATTGTTATACGAAAAGCTTAGAAAGCATCTAAAATAATTAAAGAGATATGGAAGAACCCTCCAAAATAATGTGAGATAGTAAAAACTTATAGGGGTCTATTAGTCTTTAGACTCACCTGTTTTTCTGATTGCAAATCCTACTATAACTTCGCAAAAATTCGAATTAAATTGTTTTGCAACCAATGCAACCCCCTCAGTTTAACTATTTTCTTAGTAACATTATTAGAACTATTTTCTTATATGATGGCAATATTTCAAAAATAACTTAAAGATTAACTGCTCACGCACAAAAGTGGGTGTTGGAAGAGTTGCAGCATTGGAATCTTTGTCAGGGATAGAAGGAGCGCTCTCTGAAGTCAGAAGGAAACGCATCGCATCTGATAACATTTCACCTAGCTATATTTAATTCATGTTAATATTTGACACATCTTTATTCCTTTTTACCCTTTATGTCATATATATGAACTCTATGATGATAGTTGATGAGTAACTGATAGAGTTCATGTCATTAAAATTAAAACGGGCAGGTGTAAATTATAATGCCTATACCTTACAACAAATGCAGTGATGTCCCAGGGAGATGTTTGAAGTGTATGGTGGGGAATGGGACTTACATTTTGTGTTTTCAGCTGGGTACCATTCTCTGGGTACACCTCTTGTTTCTCCTAAACAAAATAGCGCATAAGCAAACACAACATTCACATTATGCACAAATCGTCCCCGTAATATATCAATCACATTGGAATAAATTTATTTTTTCAAAGCAAGCATTGTAGGAGAAATTACTGTACACTACACTCATTGAATCACTTCTTTCCACTTTGTCACAGTGAGATGGTAGACTTATCATGGCAAGTAGGTACCAAAAAATTATCTTCCTCTTCACAAATATCATATCAAAAGGATTGCCTCAGGCTACCTGATGAGAATTTGCCAAGGCAAACGTGTAGGAAATTAAAAACCTTATCAGTGATAAATAAAATCTAGTAGCTGACAATGGAGGTGCCCAGGCAAAGTCCCATGTAAGCAGAAGCCAAAAACCTAAGCTAGTTTCTAATTCTATTGCCAGGCTTGCACAGAAAAGCAAATTTAAACACAGGACTCAGTTACTGCCAGGTAACTTCCTCATGCTTATGCTAGCTAAGTTCCTCATTCTCAAGCAACCACCTACCTCCCACTTAGTAAGACCCCATATGTAAATGGAAATGTAGTATCAGCCAATCATAACACATCCTCATTCGCTTCTGCATTTGCCGTACATGAGCTTCCATATCCTCTGTGTAGCTCCCTTTGACTTTCTGAATGGGATACTACCCAATTCATGAACTGCTCAATAAAGCTGTGAGATCTTCAGTTGCATGAAAATTTTTTCTTTTAAAATAAAAAAGGATGGAGGAAATTAATTTTATAGTTTAACTTTTTTAGGAAATGAGGCTGAAGATGTCATTGTTCATATATATCCAATAAAGTAGTAATGACTGCCATGGTTTTAATTGATTTGAAAAAATGGACAAATATTTCCATTCCAACTCATGAAAGGCAATCAGAAAAGAATGGAAGGTGAATCACTTTTAGGAAAAATATGCGCACAAACACATATATACATAGACACACATATTATATATAATATACTTAAAATAAAATTTGCTTAAGGGAAGAGATTATACCTGGGATAGGAGAAGAGGAGTTGATTAGATAATCTTAAATTCTGCAAACACAGTTTATATCTAGATATCTGTGCTCAAGAGACTGCTTTAGCACCTATATAAAGTTCTTAGAAAATCCAAAGAACACTTAAAAAGGAATAAAAAAGGAACACTGTAAAATAGCATCTGAATAGTCTTTAGAACTTACAAATCATTTTTGGTAAATGCATAAGAAAACTTTTCAAAATGAGGAGTTGAAATATATAATTGCTTAATTAATTTTCTTTCTGTTTCTTAATTTCTCCTTATCTCTTAAACTCTCTATTTTTGCAAATAGTAAAGGATAAACTTAGCTTTAAATTTCAAAAAATAAATATTGTTAGTATTTGTGAGAAAGAATTTAAATCAGCCCCATGTTCTGGAAAGCTAGAAATAAGTTAAACTACAAAAAATGTATAAAATAATGCAAGTTCAGCTTTCTTAGAACTTCTTATCTCTCATTATTTCTATAAAAAAACAAAATTTTATTCTCCACTATCCCCTTTCAACAAAAGTTTTGTGTCTCACTCTGGTTTGGTTCTAATTTTTCCCAAATTGTTCTCACAACTTGCCTCCAAAATAAAGTTTTCTGACTGATTCAAAAATCTAATTACATGGTCCCCCTAGGATATATTATGAACAGACTGGAAGCTGAGCATGCTGAGTCATGTTCCATTCACAATTTTACCCAATTTATCTCACGGTGTGAACCTTGTTCATTACCCTCTTTATGTTAATGAAAGCTTGCTGAATAAATGAGCAGTAAAGGAAAATATGTATGACAGATTACACAGTGTGATAAGGTAAGAAGGTTCATGACATGCTTCAGAAAGAGTATCTAGAAGAGATTAAAATAAAGAAGAAAGATTTTGCTATAGTCCCAGAATAGTGCCTGACAGTAACTAAAGCAGTCTCTGAAACAGTGGAGCTCAAGAAATCACACTGAATGAATGAGCTCAGAGTTTTGCCTTTTTATTCCACTTGATTGCACTCTTTCCTAGTGCAAAGTGCCATGTGTGTGTGCATGTGTGTGAAAGACAGGACGTAGAAATAGCACCAAGTCTATTTCAAACAATGCAGCAATTTGCTGGAGAGATACAGTCATAATTGGTTTCTTCTGCATTGACCTTCTATTCCCAAACAAACAATTTATTTGTTGAACAAGTATACATTGGGGTCATAATTGAGACTGTGTTTTTTCTTGGCTACAAAGGCTAATAGTAAAACTCTCATTCCAGCACTAAATCTATTTATGCAGTGGATCTTGAATATTAAATATCAACTTGCTGTCCAGAAAGAAAAAAATAGTATGATCTATGGTGTATAATGTTTTATGATTATGCATCATAATGTACATGATGTATAATCAGGGATCTGCTTAAACAACAGAAATACCTAGTCCATAAAATGGGCAATTTTGAATGCATTAAAAGGCTAAAAATTGTATTGGAGTCTTTTTTTTTTTTTTGCTTGACAAATAATTTGTTATTAAAATAATCACGAAATCTCATTAAGTGTTCCAAAGTTCACCTGCAGTTATACACAGACTTGTCCCTTACACACACATTTTCACATTGCAATCAGTATCCTGGTGTTACTGCAATCAAGAATAGGTTGGTGCTGACACTTAGATAACTTCAGCTTGAAGAGTCCAAGTCAGAATTTATCACAAGCACTGTGGATATCAATCTTTGACTGCTACTACAACCAAAAGTTAGGTTTTCTAATGCATGTGAGGAGAATAAATAACTCTCAGGAGTGAGTTCATCTTCAAAAGCAGCAGCCATGAAGATGAAAAATTGCCTCAAATATAAACGTCAAAATTTGATTACTTGCACTGATCTTGTTTATTATCAAATACGATTATATAACTCCACACTTATTTACTTATAATTTAAATTATAGCATCTATTTTACTTAAATTATGTGATACTGTTAACTTTTTGCTATATAGAGAGCTTTGTATCTGTGTGTGCATATTAAATACTTACAACTATCATGAGAGGAATTAAGGCCAGGAATTTGTATTCCCATTTTATAGAGGTGAAAAGTGAGGTGGACCATGGTGGCTCAGCAAGCAGAGTTCTCACCTGCCATGCTGGGAACCCGGGTTCGATTCCCAGCGCCTGCCCATGCAAAAAAAAAAAAAAAAAAAAAAAACAGCAAAACTCACCATCATGAATTGATTTATTTGGAATATGTGGTAGAACAAAAATTCAGCACTATCTGAATCTCTATCTGAATCTGGCTCCAGTGCACTTTCTTCCAAAAATATCTGCCTCCTTTAGCTCACCAATAATGACGTTTATTTTTTCCAACATCATGTGTGGACTTTAAAGAGAATGCAAATGCTACATTTCATCCAACTTAATTGTCCTTTTAAATTGGAAACTTGAAAGCAAATTTGACACCACAGTTTCCATTGCAGTGATTTTTACCTGTTAATATGGTTTTAAATATGCCCCTATGGAAAACAACACTTAATGACTAAAAGCAAACCAATTGGTTTATTTCGTGTATTTCAAAATTTAGGTAACTATAGACCATTTGTGAGTGTTTCACTAAACCATAATGGGTTACTCATTCTTGGGGTATTCTATTCCTACCATATAAATATATTTTGGAAAAAGTATGCCCAACTTTCTTATTTTGTCGTTATGATCTAAAAGTACTTTAAAAGGCTGTGAGAGTCACACTTTCATGGAATTTAATTTTTAATAAAGAGCATTAGCTAAAATAAAAATTCTCTTTTTCACCTCTGGAGCATAAATTCACCAAAAATCTTTTTTATCATCTCTGGAGTATAAATTCAACAAAAATCTTTTTACAAAGTACATACTGATTTGGAGGTAAGAAATATATTCTCCATAAACCTAAAAGTAATTGTAAGAGTCCTTAAGGCTTACTGGCGAAGATGGCTACAGAGGAGAGGGAGATATTGTGTAATCAACAAAATCTGTAGACAGAGAAGACTGAATTTGTTTAACTGCAATCAGGGCTGAAAACGTGTTCACTTGAATCCTTTGAACATGTTTTGTTGTCGATAAAAAAATACGGGAGGCATACAGTTGTTTTCAGTAAGACTGAATACATTTTCAGTTTATAGAATTTGCTTCACATAAGATCAACACACTTGTCCTATTTCACTGGGCATTGTGATGGAAGTTTTTCACTTGAATAACTGCAAGAGTCAGTTTGAAAGTTTTGTATTAGTTTCCCGGGAAATTTTTAAAAGTCTCAGAAAGAAGGTGTTGTTAGCAATTTAGGCACTGATTTTATTCCATTAATGAAAAACGAGAACACTTCAGAGATTCTTTCACATATTGAGCAAACAACAAATATTGGTTGAATGAATCACTTTAAATGAGCACTTTAATTTAGTTTTAGAAGTAACTGGAAGCTCTAGTCAAATCACATAATATTATACTGATAAAAAAATGTCCAGAGAACTTGAAAATGTCACCTCTCTAAAATTAGAAAAATATGGACCCCTCCCACATATATATCCAAATATTTAGCAGTTGCTGCAAGTGATTCTCTGACTTTTTAAATACAAAAGGAAATGAAAACATGTGGTTTATTTGGAATGAGAACAATGAGCTACAGATAAATCTCCATTGCATATTTCACACAATCTATGCTAATAGTGCTATATTAAACTGATGTATTATTTAAATGCAAATTATATATTAAATATATTTAATACATAAATATAAAATATGGTTTATATTTGAATCCTTGATGTATGATTCTAAGAACCCATTTTACTAGTAAGAGCACTAATTAGAAAGACTAAATAGTGGATCATTTTATGCAAGCTTTTTTCAAAATTCTGAAGATATCTCCTCACAATATAATAGATGAAAATCATTTAAAAAACTGACGATGACTGAATACTCTTGAATAAAAGCCCTAGATTCTGAACAAAGCAAGAAAACACAAGGAGGAAAGTTTGATATTCTAGAGTAAGAGAATGCAGTTTTGTCTTTTTTTTTTTTTCTTTCAGATCACAAGAAGAAAATCTGAATGTCTTTAAGCATAGTGACCCCAGTGATAGGCATGGTAATAAAGAGGTTTTATCGAGATTAGAAAACAAGTCATGTGTACAGCCTTGGATGCATTCCATGAGTTCCCAGTGAGAGAAAGTTGCGTCAGTCCATCTAAGCTCCCATGGTGCCTGTACAGTGATCCGTCCATCTTCCTCAGGTGAGCATGGGCCCCGTCTAAGGAAGCAGTTTCTAGTCTTGCCTGCTCTGGGTCTCTTAGTCACTGTTGCCTTATGAAAATCCACATGGAATCTTTCTTCTGACCCTGGCAAGTGAGAACATTTTTAAATACTGTAAATGCTGCTGCTTCTCATCCTCAGATAAATTTTACCAATGTCTGTTTATTCATGCCTGCCTAATCAAAGTCAGGATCTGTTTTGTCAGTCTACAAAGGGGTAAATTCATTCCAGAACCAAAAATCGCATATTTAGATACAGAAAAGGTTATATATTTAGATGAAATAATCTTGGTGAAATGATTGATATGGGCACACAATTTTTAAAACATGGAGGTCATCTGAAAAGATATAATATTTTCATCTAGCATTTTAAGAGCATTATTGTCATTTTATAATTTTTCACAGTGACATTGAAGGCTTGCTATATTTTGTATATATATCCCATTGTATTATAACTTAGGAGAGATATAGAAAATAGAATCTATGATAGTAATACTTTGAAAGCAAGGGTCAGGAAAGAAGTGATTTTTAAGTATTGCATATGGATCTTGAATATACCAAGAGGTCATTTTACCCAATAAAAGAATGTACAATGTATTTTTACAAAGACATGAGATACATGACATGAAAAGTAAGTAAAATGTTGCAAAATAGAAAATAGTACAGTAAAACTGGAAAATAAACATAATTTCCAACAACAAAATTTAAATGGTTTAAATATGTATACACAAAAGAAAAATAAAAGCATACCCTTAGAAATAAGAGTATAAAATGTGTATGTTTCAAAGTTTATGTGCCTTAAAGAGACTGATAGATTATACTCTTTGTATTTCAGTTAAAGCTATGTTCATCAGTTCTCATATTTGATTTGAAAGGGAAAATGCAGGGTATGACAAGCAACTGTAGGCTCTCAGCAAAGATATAATGGTAATTGCCCTCATAAATATTCCTTAAGAAGGTGTTGTCATTCTATTTCTTTCACTCATCTGCAGGATCCCTAACAAAATTGAGTCTTCTCTAGATTGAACTGAATATAAGTGAGGCCCCCTGCTTACCAAAAATAGCACAGTATGCCACTAGCTGGACCATAATCAGCTTTTCCTCTATCCTGAAATGATACGTGAATTATATTCTAAGGTGATACACATTTTTTTCTAACATAGAAACATTTAAGTGATTTGGGTTTTAATACAATAGGCTAACTCAGCATTGATTCAATATGGATGTGCATGTAAGCATACTCACTGATTATGTGCACACAAGTACTCTCTTAGCACCCTCATATTTTGCACTGGGTTGTGTATTCTCTTCCATGATGTTTCATTTGATGCTCCCTAGTAGGTTGTGGTAGGTATGTGAAAGGTTAAATATTTCCTTACTATTCTATCAAAAAGAAATGAAGACAGAATTCAGACTATAGTGTGCAGATTCCAACTATAGGGCTCCTTTTACTATGAAGCACGGGCCATATTCTGAAGATGTCTTCATCCCAAAGGGGATAGTCATTTTGTTCAAGATGCCATTTAATGAATTTTTGTAACCTTTTATCTTTGAAAATACTATTGTTCTGTTGTACTTTCTGAAGGAAATGGTTGCCAATTATTTGCATAAAGTAGTCACTACCCTATGTCTGCCAAAATTACTTTTTCTCTGAGTGTGTAACATTCTGGACAACTCATCCTATAAATGAGAGTTACAAACCAAACTCTATTTGTTTACTAAGAGCACCTGGGCTGCATTTGCATGGTACCAACAGCAGCAATTTTTCATGGTACATATATAAACAATTGGAAAATATATCAAATACAAGAAAAGTCTTAATGAGATGAGAAAATCAAACTTAACATGAAAGATATTTTTAAAAAATTTAGTCTAATGCAATGTGGTTTGTTAAAAGCTGTGGAGAAGCAAAAGCAAATAAGCATTTTCCTTGTGCTGGTTTGCACTGTTATGTATTCCAAAAAAGCCGTGTTCTTTTAATCCAATCTTGCAGGAGCAGGCCTATTATTTGATAGGACTTTTTGATTAGGTAGCTGCCATGGAGATATTATCCTGCCCATTCAAGGTGAGTATTAATCCAATTACAGGAGTTGTTTAAGAGGGAGACATTTTGGAAATCAGAACACAGAACACAGGAGATCGAAAACACCTGGGATGATGCTAAGCTAAGAGATGAAACCCAGAGTTTGCCCTGGAGAAGCTGAGAACCCTCAGACATTTGGAGAGAGAAATGCCCTGGAGACACTAAGAGAATACCTGCAGGACACAGTAGAAGGCCACTATAATCAGAAGCCGAGAGCAATGAAGCAAGAGTAAGAATCAGCAGATGCCAGCCATGTGCCTTCCCAGCTGACAGAAATGTTTCAGATGTCAGCAGCCTTTCTTCAGAGCCCAGGTATCATCTTGTTGATGCCTTAATTCAGACATTTCCATAGCCTTAGAACTGTAAATTTGTAACTTAATAAATCTCTTTTTTAAAAGCCAATCCATTTCTGGTAAACTGCATTCCAGCATCTTTAGAAAATGGAAACAGATTTTGGTACCATAGAGGTGAGTGGTGTGATTTGCAAATACCAAAAAGGCTGGAATGGCTTTATAAATGGATAAAGGGAATATTCTGGAAGAACTGTGTGGCATTAGATTGAAAAGGCCTTTACATTGAGGAGATTGTCAGTAGAAATATAGACTCTTTAAAATCATCTGAAGAGGCCTTAGACAGATACGATGAATATGCAATTTAAACCTGGAAAGAAGGTGATCCTTGCTTTAACGTAGCAGAGAATTTTTCAAAATTGAGTACTGGAGTTGGATGGAAGAGAAAATTTGAAACTGTCAATCTGGGATCTCTAGCTGAGGAAATTTCCAAACTAAATATGGAAAATGCAGCCTGGTTCCTCCTTGCAGCCTATTTGAAATGTGAGAGGAAACAGATAAGCTGAGAACTGAACTCTTGAGTACAAAGAAAAAACTAGAAATGGTATAGTTTGGAGAATTCTGAGCTTTTGAACAATGAGTCCCCAGAGAATACTGCCCCACATGTGGATTTAACCAAACATGGAACCAGTTAGTTATTTCAGCAGAAGCCAAGACTGGAGATGGAGAACCCCAGAAAGGACTTGTGGGAAGTCCGACAGTCTGATGGTTTTGACCCCTGCATGCAGCACACCAAGTCAACATTTTTTTGTGAGATCTGTATGAACAGAACCACCACCAGTTTGACCTAAAAGGGACAGAAAAGGAACAGATTGAAGTAAAAAGTGACTTCAAAGACAGAACCATGGAAGCAAAGATCTGGAGCCAAGTAACCTAGGGCCTTAGAGCAGACCCATGGGTAAAAGTGAAGAGGGTGAGGTTGTCATGGAGGCAGAGGATGGTCCTTCTTCCTCAATGTTTAGAGACAGTTCTGGTGCCCCAGGCCTCAGAAAGAGTGGTGCACAATGCCCAGCGATTGGAGAGATCCTGACCACCACCCCACTGTCCTGAAGGGTTTGAGCACGTGCTCCAGAGATGGCAGAAAGTCCAAGTGCCTTCTCACTGCTTCCCAAGATTGCAACCATCACCCCAGTGTCTGGAGAGGGCAAAGCCACTGCATAAGCCCTGGGAAAGGGTGGGGCTGCTGCTCTCTCAAGCTCTGAGGATAAAATGCTATTCTACAAATGATTCTCAGACCCTGAAATCTAATGAATATGCCCTGCAGGCTTTCAGAACTATTTGGGGCTCTGACCCCTATTTTCCTTCCAATTTCTTCCTATGGAAATAGGAATGTTTACCCTATCACTGTCCCTCCTTCACATATTGGAAGCAGGTAACTTGTTCTAAGTTTCACAGGTCTGCAGCCATAGGAAATTTTCACTTTAGGACAAACCAGGTGTATAACTGATTGTGATGAGGCTTTGTACTGTTTTTGACATTGTATTCCATTTGTATTGTTACTAAAATTGTTTAAGGATTTTGTGATATTGTGATGGAATAGATGTATTTTAAATATGGAAAGAACATGTCTTTTTGGGATCCAGAGAGTAGAATGTTCTCGTTTGAAACTGTTACGTATTCCAGAAAAGCCATGTTCTTTTAATCCATTCTTGTGGCAGTAGACTATTGTTGAATAGGACCTTGTGATTAGCTTGTTTCCATGGAATTGTGATCCTGCCCATTCAAAGTAGGTTTTAAACTGTTTATTAGAGTCCTTTAAGAGGGAGATATTTTGGAAATCAGACACAAACTCTTGGAGGAAAAAATAACCCTGGAATATGCTAGGCTAAGAGATGAAATCTAGAGTTAGAAAGGAATGTCCTAGAGATGATAAGAGCAGACTTGCAGGACATAGAGAGAAGGCCACTAGAATCAGAAGCTGAAGGCAGGAAACAAGGAGGAAGGAATAGCAGATTCCAACCATGTGCCTTCCCAGATGACAGAGGTATTCCAGATGCTGGTAGCCTTTTTTCAGAGTCAGAGTATCATCTTGTTGATGCCTTAATTTGGACATTATCATGTTCTTACAACTCTAAATTTGTAACCTAATAAGTCCCCTTTGTAAAACCTAATCCATTTCTGGTATATTGCACTCCAGCATCCTTAGCAAACCAAAACACTCCTCCTTGAGAAAATGTCAGTATATTGATATGGATAATATAGATATATAGAAAATGATAATATTAGCCAATATGGATATATAAATGACTGTCAACCAAACATTGGGTGCTATCTTGGGTATCTTGAATTCATTAACTTTAATTTCCACAACAATCAGGTAAAGTGCTTATTGGTTTTTGCATTTTAAAGATAATGAAATACAGACAGTATAAATTACTTTTCTGAAGTCACACCATTAACTCTTTCCACTAGGCCAACCTCCTTTTATAACAGAAATGTGGTTGTCGCAGGCCATGATTTGATTAAAGTGGTCCATAAATAATATATGAAAATGGTTTATTAAGAAAGGGATGAAAAAAGTAACTGAAAATATTTAACTATTTTAAAAGTTTTAGCTTCCACATTTCAATAAATTCTTTCCTCATTGGGCATTGTATTCTCCTACTGCCCATTTTCCAATACTTTCCCTCTTTTGTCCATTGAAAAATCACCACTTTCAATAATTCTGAAGGGAACGTGTTGCAAATGTGAATATAGAGCAATGTTGAGGCAATGCCTAGATTGAGGAACGTAACGTCAAGTATTATACACTCAAAGGATATTGGCTAGAGAAAGATTCATTGTTCAATGCCAATCTATTTCCATTAGTATTTCCACTTGTCTGGCTCTTAAGTAAACTTTGAAAAACCCAAGGTCTTAAGTGTTGATTCTTGACTGTGTTTATATAAAGCCATCAAGTGCCTTAAATGAAAGAGCTGCACCTTTGTGTTTGCACCTCTATCAATCAACTAGATCTAGTAGTCAATCAAGCAGTCACCTGGAGAGATTAGCTCAGAAATATCTGGCAGGGCAGAGGGGGATGTGAAAAACAACAGAACATTTTGACAGTCATAACACTATTGCTCATTTAGATTTCAGTTAGTGAATATAGGAGAGAAAAATGAGCCCTTTGAATACGTGGAGGTGGTCAGTACAACAGCAACATAAAAGCTCAGTTAGCAGGGGAAGTGGAAATGCTACTTACGAGGCACCACAAATAATCAAAGAATGTGTGAACACATGAATAAATGCTTAAGGGATGTGGAATAAATAACAGTTGAGGAACAACTGGATTACAACTCTGATATATATGACATAAATATATATGCACATATATATGCATATATATGTGTGTGTATATATATATAATAGTACAGCAACTCAACCAAAGGTATTTTTTAACAAAATGAAGCTTTTTATATGGCATTTTTGCTTTTGTTTTAATTTTCTGAGGTTTACATGTACAACTTGTGTACAGGGAAGCAGTGGGACCAGAAGTCCCTCAACTCTTAATACATCCCTCCTTCGGATGAGTACTTCAACATTCAACAAACTAAGAATGACAGTCTCCTGCGTGGCTTTTGCAGGCACTGGTATGCTGGAGGCAAAAACTACCTGTCAGTAAATTTCAGTGGACTCCCCGGTCCTGTACATTCATTTATGTTCTTGAACATTCCCAACAGGAAGGGCTTTTATTTTTCTTCACACGAATACCCCATGGGTCTTGTTACTATCAGAACAGTTTCTTTACAGTTCACACTCTGTTGAACTTCCTCAGTTGCCATCCGTTTCAGAGGAAAAGTTAGGTATCTTTATAGAAGTAAGCGAAATTATAATGAACTGGGGAAATACAATGAGAAAAAGATAACAAATACATAAAAGAAATGAACAATGGTCAAGAAATACAAAGGAATCAGATAGTGATTGTGGTTGGGAAAATTATCGTAAATAACAGGAAATGATAAGGAGTGGTAGAGCTACATAAAGTGGTAAAACATATATGGCTAGAATACCATTCACTTTTTCAAAATATATTTCTTTGAGTTTTTGAGATTTCTCTAGTTAGAATACAGGAAGAATATGAATTAAAAGATGGGTGTGTTTGACCGAATAGCTCTTTGAAGGAAAGGCAATTCTCAGAGGGAAGAAAAATCACCACTTTATGTGTTCCTTGGTAAAGCCTGATGCCTCTTGGATGTGTCAGGACAAAACTTGAAGCAAAACAACAACCTATTTCTCTGCATTATAAAATAATTGAGCATAAACAGTTTAGTTTCTTGGAGCATTCTGAAAGATGTTGAAAAAAAGACGGAATCATTTAAAAAATAAAAAGGACCAAAGAATGAGGGATAAGGTACCTCTGTGAAATAAGAAAACCAGTACAAATCTCCAATGACTATGGTTAATGAAGGATTTGGAAGTATTTAATTTTCTGTTTTAAGTTGATTCCTGTTTGGCATGGATCCTAATCCCTACCAACATTCCCTGAAGCTTCAGCCAAATTCTGGTTCCCCTAGAAGTTGGCTGTGTTCTGTGCAATGAAGGCAAGGGAAGTCTGTTCTATAACAAGATAGAGGGTAGTAGCCAGTAGAGCTAAATGTTCGGCAGAGGAGAAGCATCTTCTCAAGTGTTTTGAGTCATCCTTTCTTGCATTAGTTATCTTCATGACACCTGGGGAGAGCAACTTATCTTCCCATACTGCATGGGACAAGTCCTTGAACCAGGTTATTGGAATTTATGGGAAAGTTTGGAATAATTAGGCATACAAGACCAAAGAGAAAGGAAAATTAGAAAGAATTAGGCTGGAAAAATAGAGAAGAGGAAAACTTAAAAGCAACAATTTCATTAGTCTTTTCTTATCCAGACATTCTGCTTGTCTAAATTCAATATGTGGAAGATAAGAAAATTTTTAAATAGGGAAATAATTATAATAATAATACAAATGAGTTTTACTGTTAGATATTTTTTTATTTCTTTGGAATACACCCTTCATAACTCCTATTTTATTTCTATAGAAGTAAATGCTGATTACTTTCTATATGTCATAGAATGTGCTAAACATTATAGAATACACAACGATGTAGTAACACAATGTCTGAAGGAGTTTGCTTTCTAGAAATTCAATTTTCAATTAAATACACATCAAGCATTTTGTTTTTGTTCTTCAGGAATAGTTTTCTTTATTCCTTTGCAACTTACTAATAATTTTAGTTATTTTCATGCCCCAAATACTTAGTTTTCAAACAGCTTCTAAGTACTGATATGATGCCAACAATTTGTGAAAATCCTAAATTAGATGGGAAAATAAATATAAAAATAGGTGTTTATGGAAGATCAGGGGTGAGACATATTATATACAACATATTACAGAGAGCACTAATTTAAAAAGTATCAAAATTTGCCATTTTTGAAATTTAATAAACTTAAGTCAAAGTTAGATCACCTATTGATTCAATAAAGAAAATTAGGAGCATGCCTCCACATATAAGACTCTCTGTGGGACACTGAATGGAAGGCAATGGGAATTGGACCCATGACCTATGGTGCCCTCAGAGGGGAGAAGAAATTACCCGTGAGCAAAATGAGCATCGGCTATGCTTTATAAGAGACACAAACAAGAGGGTCAGTGATCAGAGAGATTAGTCCTTGTTAAGGAGTTCACGGTATGAACCAAAGAAAAAGAAACATTTTTCCTGGGAAAAGCAAGCCAGGGTGAGTAATAAACTAAGTGGAAAAAAATGCACAAATCATACTTGGTGAAATATGGTATAAATGGGAGTGGAACGTTAAAAAATATAAGGGAAAGATTATGGAGAGAAACAACGGTTATCCTAGGGTTGCTGAGATTTTATTGTACATTTTTAAGATATTTGGTTAGGGAATAATCTCAGGAAGCCAATGGAATCACAATGCATTTCAACCTAGGGTAAGGGAAAAAATGGCTTCTTAGAATAAATTTAAAGAGATAGGGAGGAACAAAATATAATTATATTTTTATTGCATTCCATGAATTATGCTTCATCAAATTTAAAGACTAAGTAAGACCATTGTGATGCTTCCTTTCAGTCATCTGTTTAGAATTGAACATTAAATTATCAGGCAGCTACTATGTGCCAGGTGGGCTCTTGGTCAAAGCTATTTATACAATTTTGCCCAGCATTTCCCTTACTAGTTACTACTGATGTGCTGGATACATGGAGAGAAGTCATAAAATGAGGATCAGATAAAAATACAGTTAATTTTATCAGGAATAAATAATAATAAAATACATTGCCATTAATCAACATTGATGCATATATATATATATGTATATATATATATATACACTTTTTTTTTTATTGGCATAGGCAGGCTCCAGGAACTGAACCAGGGCTCCAGCATAGCAGGTGAGAACTCTGCTACTGAGCCACCATTGCACCACCCTTGATGCTTATCATTTTGATCATTTTGATGTATAAAAACATCACTACTCTTTTATTATCAATAAGATGATTTTTCCCTTCCTCATCATAGCTGGTCAATTTTGTAACAAAAAGCTGATGTTTGTACAAAAAAACATTCAATTAGTTTCGTTTGTTTGTTTAACAGCTTTAAGTATAATTTACATGCCATAAAATTCACTTAAGTGTATAGTTCAAGCTTATTTGACTTTAATGTCTCCATCTAAGAGTATAAAAAATAGGATAACTAACATAAAACCTTAATTTATAACCTTGACTTCATCAGAATTCTACTCATATCAATTCAGTAGATTTTATTAATTCTGTTAAATCAATAAGACATGATAATCTGATTGCTACTAAGTAGGAAAGCTATCCCATGTCTTTAAAATATTTTACTACCTTGTGATGAGAGTAAAACTATTTTTAAAGTATGCTTTCTGTAATGGTATTTCAGAGAAAACATCCCCTTGGTCCCGTTCACTGATTCACCCCAAATATCTGCAAATAATTTAACATTTGATATTTACTTAGATCAGTTTAGTAATGCTCCTTGTGCAATTGAGTATTGGTACTGGAATGTAAAATGTTTCCTTGTAGGGGGAGCAGGGTACTCTCTCTAGATCATGGATTTGGGGTTTATAGGAATGAACAGTGCTCTGTTTACGAGGTGATTTATAGATCCTTTCTGAAAGCACGTTTC
Organism: Myrmecophaga tridactyla; assembly: GCA_004026745.1. Classification (NCBI taxonomy): domain Eukaryota; kingdom Metazoa; phylum Chordata; class Mammalia; order Pilosa; family Myrmecophagidae; genus Myrmecophaga; species Myrmecophaga tridactyla. Next base: position 53,011 of record PVIY010014770.1, read on the forward strand.
ACAAATGCCCAGGTTGCACTCAGCATTTTATTTGTCTTCATATAACAAATAACCTAATTAGAGCTACTTCACAGGCATCACCTTGCTCAGCCAGCTTTTGCGTATGAGTTGTGTCCTCTGATGCTTGTCATTGTATGATTACAAGACAGCAGCTATATTTCCAATGATCATGTATGTGAATGGATGCTGAAAATAGGAAGACAATATGGGAGCATTGGCAGTTATATAGAGAAATGACAACTTGCCCATAAACCCCCCAGTGGTCTTTCCTTTAGATCTCACTGGCCAGAACTGTGTCATGCTGGCTGCACAAAGTCAGGAAAAGCTAGCTTTTTAGTTGATCATGTAGCTATTTTGAGCACAATCACTGTGCTGATAGGACCAAAAAAATGAGATACAGTAAGTAGACAACTACCAGTGTCTACAGAGCATTAACTCTTTATTTCTTAAATATCATATAAAATTGGCTTCTTCTATTGTGCTCCTTCTATCCCATACACTCTGCAGCAGTTTACAAAGCATTAAAATTCTTCTCTAAGGGAGACAAATGAGATATCTTTCTTTCAGTTAATTGGCAAAATGATACAATTTTGAACTAAAGCATTAGATTTTTCCATAAAAAAAGCAAATTATTTAGTGTTGGTGATTACTAATTAACCATTTTTGTTTATTATATAGTCCATTGAAGCAAAATTATTTTAATGTACCTATAATATGTATAATTATTATCATTATTATTATTAATTAAGATAGGGTTTGAAAGACTTAACAAAGCATATTCTACTGCAGAATCATCTTTATTTTCTGCAAATATGATGGGTTCTAATTTAAATTATCAATCTTAGCTAATAATAGACCTACCAGAATTTGTCATATGTAATTATGTAAAATTAATATTGAAAGCAATAAAACTTTTAAGGATGCTTTACATCTCCTTTTCAAATAAAAAAAAATTTCTCCAAACTTAATATTTTTTTCTCACTGTTGAAATGAAAACAATTTGGGGCGGTTAAACAGAACCCAAAATGTGGGTGATATTAATTTAGATTTTGCAGATGCAGAGAATGTTGAAACCTTGTTTTCAAGACATCATGAGAAACTCATTGAGATATTTCTCTGAATGGTTGATCAAGTTTTGTGATAAGATATTAAGGAAAAATCACTTTAGAGAATCAAATCTAGTGCTATCCAGACCAGTACATTAATGACATTATTTCACAAAGAATATGCCCGTTCACCCTTGTTAGAGACACTATTACCCTCCAGTAGAGCACCTGATTGTCTTCAATTCAGAAGATAAAAGACTGGTTATCTAACATTTATTTTCTTTTAAGTTAGCATTCCAAATATTGTGATAACATTTTTCTCTTGTAATGCAGTACAAAACTTTCTTAAAATTAGCTGAGAGAAATTAACTGCACAAAAGTCCATAAAGAAGACACCCTCTTTAAAACAAACAAATAAACAAACAAAAAACTGTAGTTATTTGAATTCAAGAATTCTTCCAAGCAATTTATTTTGTCTATTGCTTATAAGACTCATTCAAAATCTCATTTTGATGTGCCATGTGATAATTTTGGAAATTCATCTCAATTTTGAAGAAGGTGAGAAAGGAAACTATATTGAATACCTACATTTTTCCAAGTATTGATTTAAGATAATTACATTAGCTTCCTCATGTGATTTAGGCATTATCATTCTAAATTTATCTATCAATACACAGAAACATAAAAATTTAAGTTGATCAATTTACTAGTATACATTAAGAGACCTAGCTTTTGAACATGAAATAACCCCAAGTTGTTTTAGAAGAAACCTTACTATTTTGGAAAAAGTATATAAATTACACTATATTAATTAATAATAACATAACAAAATATTTTACTAATCTTTTGCTAAGAAGGCCAAGGAAACAATTTCTTCATTGTAGTTACAATAATGTCATGTCAAAATAAATGAAAAGGTTACTTGTGCCTTTAGAAGTGACAGTCATCACAAGCTGCAGTGCATTTTATTTGATGTCAAGTGTCCTGTTTTATGTAGAATGGATGTGATTAATGCTTACTCAAGACTAAGAAGAAATTTGAAGCTTGGTGAACTACCTTTTTTTTCACCATACAAGTGCTAAGATGTATTAGGCGTGCTAAAAAAAGGATATCTGCTGGTCTCTCTGTATATCATTAAAAGATAGCTATTCTGGTCTTATTATTTTTATGTACCAAAAAATAAAATTTTTAATTTAATAACATAAATGTTTCCAGGTTCTTTTATCTTCTAAATAAATTAACTTCATATAAATGAATATAAAAAGTGGTTTGTATTAGGATTCACAGAAACAGAAACAAAACAATGGATGAATAGATAGATGGATAGATAGAAAGATAGTGTGCTGGTTTGAAAGAAAGTATGCCCCCTAAGAAAAGCCATGTTTTGATATAAAACCCATTCCTTAAAGGTAGAATAATCTGTATTCAATACTGTATGTTTGAAACTGTAATGAGATCATCTCGCTGAATGATGTGATTTAGTTAAGATTGGTTGTTAAACTGGATTAGGGGATGACATGTCTCCACCCATTTGAGTGGGTCTTGATTAGTTTCTGAAGTCC
>PVIY010014771.1:0-13429 GCA_004026745.1 Myrmecophaga tridactyla
CCGCAATTTTTGCCAGAGGAACAACAAATGGGCTGAAATTCCTTATGTCCAGGCTTTCTTTCTTCTGCACTCCCACCCCTCCCTTTGTACCTCCTGCTCCATGGCCCAGGTTCCCCTAAATGGATAAACCCCCAAATCCCCACTTCTAAACAAACAATCTGATGAAACTTCCTCCTTTTCCAGTCCCCTCGATTCATCTCCCTTTAAATGACCAGGGCCTCCACCAGGTTTAGGGAAACTATCCTCTCCTCCCCCGTTCTACCCTCCTCTCCCTCTGGTGGCACCCCAGCTACCATCTTGCCCTTCACTTCCTCCTTCTGCTCCGGCAGCACCTCAGCCGCCATCTTGTCCTCTCCACCCCACCACTCCAGCAGCGTTCCTGCCACCATCTTATCCTTATCTTCCCCCTTCTGGACTAGCAGCTATCCAGCCGCCATCTTCTCCTTTCCTTTCTCCTTCTACTCCAGTGGCTCTCCAACCACCACCGTGCCCTCTTCCCTGACCTCTTTCCTCTCCACCGGCTCTTCTGCCACCACCTAATTCTTCACCATCCTCAACAGCCTTGCCATCCTCACCTGTAACCTCCCATACCCGCTCAAAAAGTACTTTACTCTGTCCCCTCCGGGAAGTTGCAGGACCCGAAGGGCTAATCCGAGGACACACTCCCTTCTCCCTGGCCAATCTCTCACACGTTGAGAAATGGTTGGGCTCCTTCTCTAACTACCCAACTACCTATACAAAAGAATTCCAATATCTGGCTAATGCCTACAACCTTACCTGGCATGATATCCATGTAATCTGCTCTTCTTCCCTCACTAGTGATGAGATGGACCGCATTTTCAGTGTGGCCAGGGCTCATGGTAACCAAGTGCATATAACCGACCACACCATGCCAGAGGGGGCCGAGGCAGTACCAGATCAACAGCCAGGGTGGGACTATCAGATTGACACCCCAGCAGGGAGAAACGGATGAATTAGGTGAGACAAAATGCTTACATGCCTCATAGCCGGCATGCAAAAAGTTTCCCATAAAGTTGTAAACTTCCATAAACTGAGGGAGATTACTCAAGGTCCTGAAGAAAATCCTGCCGCTTTTCTAAACCAGCTCACAGAAGCCCTCTCCCAATATATCCACCTAGACCCTAACTTGGAGGCTGGTAAAACCGTTTTAGCCACACATTGTATATCCCAGTCAGCCCCAGACATTAGGTGCAAGCTTAGAAAAATCGAGGATGGTCCTCAGGCCCCTATTCATGACCTGGTAAATACAGCCTTTAAAATTTTTAATACTCGTGATGAGTTGGAGAGGGCGGAAAAGGAATCACAGGACCGCCGAAGGGTGAATTTACAAATCCAATCCTTGATTGCGGCCCTGCGGCCCCCTTCAACTGACAAGATGCCGGCTATGACTAATGTACCGCCAGGAAAGTGCTTCAAATGTGGCCTCGACGGACACTGGTCCCGCCAGTGACCCAATCCTCGACTGCCCAAGGGACCGTGCCCTCTCTGTGGGAAAAAGGGACATTGGAAAAGCGACTGCCCCTCGGCGCCCGGCCGTGAAGGGGCCATCCTTCTAACCCCTGACCCACTGCTAGCAGTCCTGGGCCTGGCCACCGACGCCTGACGACGCCTGGCCTCAGTGACCCCGATCACCCGCGTTGAGCCCAGGGTAACAATCAAGGTAGCAGGTAAGTCCACCTCCTTTTTAGTGGACACAGGGGCTACCTTCTCCATCCTCCCCTCCTACTCAGGTCAACTCCTTCCTTCCTGGGTCACGGTTATGGACATAGATGGCCGTCCTTCATGTCCCTTAACTACTGGACCACTTACATGTTTAATAGAAGGCTACCCCACTACACACTCTTTCTTGGTGATGCCTTCTTGCCCCAGCCCACTAATGGGGTGGGATCTTCTCACCAAGTTAGGGGCCTCACTTCACTGGATACAAAAACCCCAAATAAATTTACTATTACCCTTATGTGTGGCCTCCACCTCCACTCAGGGTTCCACCCCTCCCGCTCTCCCCCTACCACCTCACCTAGTAAACCCAGAAGTATGGAATACCTCAACTCCCCTGATAGTCCCATCATAAACCAGTTCTTATCTGACTAAAAGATCCATCCTCATTCCCATCTAGGCCACAGTTTCCTATCTCCATAACCCATCGGAAAGGACTCCAACCCATCATTAGCCGGCTCAAGGGAAAGGAACTCCTCATACCCACTAACTTGCCTTATAACACCCCCATCTTGCCTGTCAAGAAATCTGACGGATCTTACCGTTTAGTCCAAGACCTGCGACTGATCAATGAGGCTGTCATCCCCATCCATCCAGTAGTTCCCAATCCATATACTCTTCTCTCACACATACCCCCTCACACCACTCATTATTCTGTCCTGGACCTTAAAGACGCCTTCTTCACAATCCCTCTAGACGCCTGCCTATGCCCTCATTAATGCTACTCTTACCCAGGTATCTGTCGACATTTCGCGAGCTAAGCAGAGTCTCTCCAGCCACCTCGCCCAAACCTCTGCCTCACCAGCCTCTTACATGACTCCAAATCCTCCAACAAACCTTACTTTTCCTCAACCAAACACAAATACTCCCTAAAGTAACCCGCTGTTTCCTCTGTGCATCATTAAATAGGCCACTATTAGCAGCTGTCCCTATAAATCTAACCCAAATACACAATCATAGCCCTGATTCCTGCCATACCACTCTAAAGAACATCCCCCTATGGGAACCAGAGCCTAAAAACCTTCCCTACCCCCTTAAAACCTGCTACCTCACACACACAACTGTAAATCAGGCAAAACTGCATAATAAATGCCAAACTAATGTCACTATCCACAACACCACCCATCCCCCAAAGGACAATATTTCTGGTGTAATGGAACTCTTGACAAGTGCCTTAACTCCACTGCCCCAGGACCATGCTTCCTGGTAAATATTGTTCCTCAATTAACCCTCTATGGGGAGTCTGAACTAACTTGGGTACTGCCCTCTCCTCGCTCCAAAAGGGCTGACTTTCTTCCCATCCTGGTAGGCATCAGCTTAACTGCCTCAGTCTCAGCCTCAGCCGCAGCGGGAGGGGCACTGGGACATGGTATTTTAACCTCTCAAAACTTTGAGACTCGAATACAGGTAGCCCTGGAATTGACATCAGAATCCCCTTCCTCTCTACAACGTCAACTTACCTCACTAGCCCAAGTAACTCTTCAAAATCGACGGGCCTTAGACCTGCTAACAGCCGAGAAAGGAGGAACGTGCATATTCCTTCAAGAAGAATGCTGCTATTACATCAATGAGTCAGGTCTGGTGGAACAAAATATTCAAACCTTGAGCAAACTAAAAGAGGATCTCTACCACAGAAAACAAGGAACCAACTCTCCCTTAGACTGGTTTTCTTCCCCCCTGGCGACATGGCTACTCCCGCTACTAGGACCAGTTATCCTAATCTGTCTCTTTTTTCTCCTAGCTCCCTGCCTCCTCAACTTCCTTCAGGGACGCATAAAGGAACTGTCATGGGTAGCAGCCAACCAAATGCTCCTGCTTTATTACCACCGCCTACCCTCCTCACCAGATTCCTATAGCTAACCTCCTCCCTCTCCTGACTGTGACAACCCCAGCCTATCACCCCACGTCGCCCCAGTACAGCAGGAAGTAGCCAGAAGAACCTCGATGCCCTATTATCACAAAAAGGCTGGAATGTTAGGTTGGGGGAACGGGGACGGGCACTGCAATGGAGCTGCAGAGGCTGTGTCGCCTCTCCCAACATGGCTTCTGGAACCGCCCCTTCTGGACACCTGACTTCCGTAGAACCGCCCCTTCCAGACATCACCTGACCCCCTTGTTTAAAAACTGCCCACGCCATCACCCAGGCGCTGACTCACCTCCCTCCATCTTGAATTTGGTGAGCTCAGCCCAGGAGCGCAGAAATAAACCTGCCCACTTTAAATTTCCCGGTCCACCTTCCTTCTTTCTCACTCTTTTGCCTCCTAAACCTTTCAGTTATTTCTTTGAATATTCTCTCTGCCTCTTTCTGTGTTTCTTCTGTGAGTCCCTCATGTGTAAATTGGTACACTTGATGGTGTCCCACATTTTTCTCAGGCTTGTTCATTTTTCCTCATCCTTTCTTCCTTCTGGTCCTCAGACCAGATGGTTTCAATTGTCTTATACTCAGGTCCCCTAATTCCTTGTTCTGCCAGCTCCAATTTGCTGTTGAAACCTCCTAGGAAATTTTAAATTTCTGTTACTGTGGACTTTAGTTCTGTTTGGTTCCTTTTCATAATCTCCATTTCTCTATTGATATTCCCTTTGTGTTCATCTATAGTTTTCCTCATTTTCTTTAGTTCTTTCTTCATGTTTTCCTTTAGCTCTTTGAGCATATTTAGGACTATTTTTTAAAAGTCTTTGTCTGGTATGTCCCAGGTCTGGTCCTCCTTATTGATGTTTTATAATACTTTAATCTCTTCTTAACCTGTGCCACAGCTTCCTGTTTCTTTGTATGTTTTGTGATTTTTTTTTTGAAACCTGGATACTTTGATACTTTAATATGCTGTTCCTGGAATTTAGACTCTGAGGTGTCTGTTCCTTAAGTTTGTATGTAGTTAGTGTTATTGACAGCTTTCTTTGAATGTCAGGAGCTAAAGAAATGGAGAAGGAGGAGGAGGAGGAGGAGGAGGAGGAGGAGGAGGGAGAATTAGAAGAAGGAGGAGAAGGAGAAGAGGAATAGGAAGAGGAAGAGAAAGAGGAGAAGGAGAAGGTGGAGAAGGAGTAAAAAAAGAAAACACCATCCCCAGTTTTTGCAGACACCTGAGTAGTGTTCTTCAGAGCTTATTGACACAATGAACTTAGAGAATACTCTGGGCTAAAGCATAGGGAACTCCTTTGGTCCTTTCTGCACATGCGTCTTGTCTTGGGCATGTTGAGCGCGGCCCTGGGTATTCCCTTATTTAAATCAATACAAATGTCTCCTCTTCTCTAGGAAACAGTTTCTGTCTGGCCCTGGGTCCTGTACTCTATGTCCTACAGCCAGCAATCCTTTGCCCCAGGCAGCAGAACTTAACTGCTCTCCCATCATGTTCTGTAGGACAGCTTGGTGAGCTGCCTTCTATATACTGGGCAAGTTATGGGACAGTGAATCTGTCAGGCCATCACCAGACAGATTGTGCCAGACATACACAGTCCCAGTATGTGCTTGAGGGTTACTCTATTCCCTCTGGAACTGGAACCAGGGATCTGCACTGGGAGTATGGCCCAGCTCTGCACTGAGCTAGGGAGGAGTAGGAGAGGGACCAGTCAGGACACTATGAGATTCTATTGCTTTTATGTGGCCGTTCTCTTGATTCAGCATACAATCCTTTAACTGTTTTCTGGAGTGTTGAGAAAGTTGGTTTTGCCAGTTTTTTGTTGGTTGTTCAAAGTTTCTGTAGGGGGCGGTATGGAGCCCTGAAGTTTCTCACTCTGCCATCTTGATCAGGGTAAGGTCAATAGTGGTTATTTTTTTTAATTCTCAAGAGACCAAGTTGTGTTTAATTTTGTCAAATATATCTAATCCATATCTTCTTTCCATTATCAGAACATTGGCTTTTCACTCCACCCTGCTGCCATTTCTACCCCTGCGGGAACCATGTCACTCTTCTTTCTTACCCTTTTCTAATCTCCCACCTTCTTAATGTTTCCACTAAAAGGATATTCCTTTATATAAGTTAGTGATTTTCACTTTGAACAAGGTTTAAATATTTAGAATTTTATGCTAAGCCATAATTTCTGTTTTACACAGGGTATTGGCCAGCTCATGTGATCTCTGGGCTGCTCTACCTTTTTCTCATTTGTTGTGAAGTGCCGAAGGCTGCAACCAAGCTTCCCACAGGTGTTTGGCTATTTCTGGATCAGAAGCTGTTCTAGGAATCGAAGAGATCTGTAAGGCTGGTCTCTAATTATTTATTTAATTAGGCATTGATTAACTAGGTATTAATTAATTAGGCATTAATACTAAAATAATTAAATTTGACAGTGATTAAATGCCTACTATGTGCAAAGCATTATGCTAGGTGATGAGAATAAATGGTGAGCCAGTGTTTATAACTAGCACACACACGGTCACTATCATATAAGCAATGAGTATTAGGGCTTTAAAAAAGAAAGCCATCACAGGGGTACAGAGGAAGAATCTTTCATTGAACTAACTCTAGGTATTAAGAAGTTCATATTGATCTATATATCTGTAGCTGTACAGATCAATACGAACTTGATCTATATATATATATTCCTTGAGGTAGTTGACTTTAGGAGTTTCAAGAAATTCAAGCATTCCATGGGGAAAGACAGCACCTGATAAATATTGTTTATTTTGAAATAATTTAAAACTTATAGGACAGTTGAAAAATAATATAAAACCATACAGAGAACTCTTAATATATTGTCCCCTCCAGATACCCAGATTCACTGACTTGTAATATTTGCCATATTCTATCATCTCTTACCATCTATCTCTAATCTATCATCTATCTATTGCCTAAACACTTGACAGTAGACTGAACACATCATGTTTTGTCAACATTTAATACTTCCATGTACATTTCCTAAGAACAAGATATTCACTTAGGTAATTATAGGTGACAACCATAGTTATCAAGTTCAAAATTTAGCATTGATATAAAGCTTATAGTCTATATTCCAATATTTTAAATTGTATAAATAATGTCCTTTTGGGCATTTTCTCCTCTATTACTAGATATATTCCAGGAGCATGCATTGCATTTAATGTCATTGTCTCTTTGGTCTCTTTTTAAATTGTGGAAACATATACCTTAGAGCAGCTAGAAGTAAAAACCTAAAATTGTGGAATTGTAACTCACACCAAACTCTGAAATCTGTTCTACAACTACTTGTTGTGATGTACTTTGAAATTTATTGCTATTTTGTATATATGTTATTTTTCACAATAAAAAAACTTTTAAGAGTTCAGGAAAGCAGGAGGACAAAATAAACACTACAAAAATGGAAAAAAAATATGGAAACGTATATACAATATAAACTTTCCCATCTCAACCACTTTGGATAATACAATTTGGTGGGATTAATCACATTTACGTTATGCTATCCTCACCACCATCCATTATCAGAACTCTCCCATCATCCCAAACAGAAACTCTGCTCCCGTTATGTATTACCTTCCCATCCTCTTTTCCTCTTCCCCCAAAACATGTGTCTTTATGAATTTGCACATTCTAGCTATCTCATGTAAGTGGAATCATACAATAGCTGTCCTTTTATGTCTCACTTATTTCATTCAACATGTCTTCAATGTTCATTCATGAAGTAGCATGTATTGGAACTCCATTCCATTGAGTTCTGGCTGAATAATTTTCTATTGTATGCATTTTGTTTATGGACATTTGGGTTGTAATGCTTCTGTGAACATCAATGTACAAATCTCTGTCTGAGTCCCTGCATTCAATTCTGCCAGATCATATGGTGGTTCTGTGTTTAACTTTCTGAGGAATAACCAGTTTCCACAGCAGCTACACCATGTTACATTCCCACCAATATACTAAGATTCCTATTACTCTGTATCCTCACTAGCACTTGTTTTGTTTTTTAAATAAGTCACATTCTACTGGGTGTGAGTTGGTATCTCATAGTTTTGATTTGCATTTCCTTATTGGCTAATGATGTTGAGCATCTTTTCATGTACTTATTGATCATTTTTGTATCTTCTTTGGTGACATGTTTATTCAAATCCTTGGCCTATTTTTAAAATTGGTTCATCCTTCCATTGTTGAGTTGTAGACATTCTTTATATATTCTGGATATTAAACCCTTATCAGATACATGATTTCCAAATATTTTCTCCCATTCTGTGGACTGTCTTTTCACTTTCTTGATAATGTCCTTTGATGCAGAGAAGTTTTAAAATTTGTTGATGTCCAATTTATCCATTTTCCCTCTTGTTGCTCATGTTTTTGGTGTAAAGTCTAAGAAGCCATTGCCTGTTATAAGGACCTGAGGATATTTTCCTATGCTTTCTGCTAAAAATTTCAGCTCTTTTATTTAGGGTCATTGAGCCATTTTGAGTTAATTTTTTTGTACATGGTGTGAGGAAAGGGTCCATTTTTCTTTTTTTGTTTTTTCACATGGGCAGGCACTGGGAATCGAACCCGAGTCTCTGGCATAGCAGGTGAGAATTCTGCCACTGAGCCACCATCGTACTGCCCAAAGAGACTATTTTTTATACATGGAGTAGACTTGGCACCCTTGTAAAGAATCAGTTGACCCCAGAGGTGTGGGTTTATTTGTGAAATTCTATTGGCCCTTATATTCTGGACTAGTACTACACTCTTTTATTACTGTAGCTTTGCAATAAGCTTTGAAATTGGGAAGCAGGAGTCCATTGTTTCATTTTTAGGATGTTTTTTGGTGATTTGGAGCCCATTGCTTTTCCATCTCAAACTGATGATTTCTGTGAAGAATGCAATTGGAAATTTGATTGGGATTGTATTAAATCTGTAAATCACTTTGGGTAGTATCAACATCTCAACCCTATTAATATTCTTAGGAAGTCCTAGATGATTCTATGGTGTTTTTCCTCTAAAAGAATATGACCAATAAGAAACTAGGTGTGGCGAGCAGGATGTCTCCTCCCCCTGCCTCTCAAAGATGCCCATTTCCTAATGCCTGGAAGTTGTGAGTATGCTTTGTTACATGCAGTGAAGGATTAAATTTATAAATGGACTTAAGATTGCTAATGAGCTAACCTGATAGGGAGCTTGCGCTGCATTACTGTGTGGGCCCAATGTGATGATCACATGGGAGCTTAAATGTGGAGTCAGTGTCAGATGAGGGGTGTGATTCAACCAGCCATTGGTGGCTTTGAAGAGGAAGGAAGGAGTCCACAACCAAGGAATGCAACAGTCTTTATAAATTGGAAAAGGCAAGAACATAGATTATCTCCTAAAGCCAAGAACATACAAAAAGGATACATCCCTCCCCCAAATCTTGATCTTAGCCCAATGAGAGCCATCTTGGACTTCTGATCCAGAACTGTTAGATATTAAGCTTGTGTTGTTTTAAACCACTGAGTTTGCAGTAATTTGTAATAGCAGTTTATAGAAAACTAATACATGGGGTAAAAATAAAGCTGTAAATTCTTTTTTTACAGATTGGCTCTTAAAATTGGATAAAGATAAAATGCCCCAGAAAGCCCATCTGTTTTAACACCTATAAAAATAAACATTGACTTACAAGCCCAATGCTGTAAAGTATAGCATTTCTTTGAAGAACACCAAACTTCAAAGGTCTCAAGGGGTGGTACTGTGGGTAGTGTACATTTTACAAAGACTTTGGGGAAGAATATTTGCTTTGAGTTAAATATTTTTAGCTAAGTATGAAGGAAGTATTTTTAGACAGGGACAATTGTGTGACACAAGAAATAGCAGTAGTAGTAGAAAAAGTTGTGCCTCTGCAGCTTTATTGCTTTGTTTTTTGCATGGGCAGGCATCAGGAGATGAATGCGGGTCTCAGACATGGCAGGCAAGAACTCTGCCATTGAACCACTGTGGCCCACCCTACTTCTTTGAATTTCAAAACTTTTTATTTTGAAATAATTTTAGACTTAGAGAAAAGTTTCAAAATCAGTACAGTTTCTATATACCTATCTTCCCCTAATGTCACCATCTTACATAACCACAGAACAATGATCAAAACCAGGAACATTGATCCAATAATATTACTTATTCTACTGATCTTATTCAAATGTCACCAATTTCCCCATTCATGGCCTTTTCTTGAGTCCAGGATCCCACAGTACAATTAGTTGTCTTATCTCCTTATATCCTTTCTAATCTGTGGCAATTCCTCATTCTCTCTGTGAATTTCACATCCTTGATATTTTTGAAAAGTATTGGCCAGTTATTTTGTAGAATGTTCCTCAATTTAGATTTCTGATATTTCCTCATGATTTCATTGAGGTTATGCATTTTGGGCAAGAATTCCGCAGAATCGTGCCCTTCCCAGTGCATCCGATCAGGAGGTACAAAATGACTTCATGTCTTAATTGTTCAAAGTGGTGTCTGCCAGGTTTTTACATTGTTTAGTGTTTTTCCTTTTGCAACTAATAGTATCTTGTGGAGAGATACTTTGAGACTATGCAAATATTCTATTTCTCAATATACTTTTGCCCATTAATTGAGCATCCAGTACTGATTCACGCCTTTAACAACTATTGTTGCTTCATTTTCTGTTTACATCGTGTCTCCATCTTTACTAATTGGCATTCATTCTACTTTAAGAACTGTCTCTTTCTTATATATTTAATCGTTTATACCAGTATAGACTCATGGATATTTATTTTATCCTATGGATTACAATCTATTACCAGCATTATTTATTTTGCTATTCAGATTGCCCCAGAGTTGGCCATCGGAAACAACTTCAAGTTGGCCTCTATGCTCTTTCAACATGCACCCCATCATCTTATGAGCATTTCCTTACTTTATGGCATCAAAAGCTCATTTTCTTATCTCCTTGCTTCAACCCTAGAATCTACCATCTCTTCATGGAGCCCTAGTTCTTTTCATTTGTGAACAGTATTTAGAAACAAGATCTGGGCACCAGGTATGCTCATTGCTACCAGGGTGTCTTTGTTTCCAGATGCTCTCAGTGGGAACTAAGAAATGTATGCATTCTCTCTCACAAATACATCTGTATTTCCTTTTCTACCCATCTATACATAACAGAACTATGAGTTACATAAGATCCCCGATTCCAATCCAACATCACAAGATTCACTCTAGTTTTTCACTTTTTTCTATTTTTAACTCCCTTTTCCACTGATGAAAAACCTTGCTCTCATATACAATTTACTCAATCCTAGTTTACATACAAAGGTAGTTTCTCCCCTGGGAAAAACAAATGTGCTAGAATATAATATTTGTATTTGGTTCATTTTGTCTTTATCCTTATGGTATATATTCAAAATACTGTTTTTCAAAGTTATCTATGTCCATTTTCTTCCCTATCTCCTTCAGCATGCTTATTATTCATTTGTAATATAGTTAAGTGCATTCATTAGTTTGTACTTGTACATCATGGTTGATTTATTTGGGGAAGTATGTGAAACGTTACTATAGTTCTGAGTCAGAGCTACACAAAAGAAGTGTATTGAGAAGAGCCTCTTTCCACCTGTACAAATTGCCCATTCCCGATCCTCCTTTCTGCTCACCCTGTCCTCACCCACTTTCTGTAGGTAAAGTCTCCCTAATTTCTGGTTTATTATTCCTTTGCACCGATGAGCAGTTACACATATTTATTTTCTTACATCACCTTCTTTATTATACAAAGGATGGCAAACTATAGATGCTCTTTTGCTCTTCTCACTTAATGACATGTCTGGAAATCACTACATCATTCAGAGCTACCATTCTAATTGTTTCGCAGCCCTGTCATACCCCCATCATGTGCATGCAGCAGTTATTGAAATCACCTACTCTCCTAAACACAGGCAGGAAGATAATTTTCAGTATTTTGCCATTAATGACGAGTAATTCTGTGCATATGTGATTTGTACTGGGGAGATCATCTTCAGGGCATATTCCTAGAAGTGGGATGTCAGAGTCAAAAGGTAAGTGTCTATGTAGGTGTATATTAGGCACTGCGAAATCCCCCTCCAGAAAGGGAGCGCCATTTGCACTTTCACCAACAACCTATGAGTGTGCCTCTCCCACAGCTTAACCAACAGGACACACTGTCATACTTTTTCTTCGCTGCCAATCTCATAGGTGGTAACTGGTATCCCAGTTTTAATTTGGATTTCTGAGTTTGAATTTTTAATAGGCATTTAAATATGTGTCTGAATTGTGTGCTTATATCTTTTTCCATTTTTCTAATCAGGTTTTGGCCTTCAATTTTTAAAAAGTTGGCCTCATAACTGTTTAAAGCTAATGAAGACTAAATATATACACTGGCATTTGTGAAGCTTTTCTTTTCTTTCTTTTTATTTTTTACCATGACTTCAACAGATTTAGTAATATTATCTAGTACATACCAATGGAATATGAGATGTTCACGCATAAGGTCAGGCTGTATTTAACTCGAAGATCAAAGCACATCTAGAATAAACTCTTTTTAAGAGACAAAGGTAGATATATTGGTTAATCTATTTGTATAGTCAATTCTTGCTTAGTATGAAATGGGCTTATCTTTTATTGTTACTATTTTTTAGCTCATTTAGTCAAATCCCAGGCTCCAACCCCAGGACCAAGCTTAGATGTGACTGCACTGCCTATAAGAGAATAAATTTTTATTGTGTTCCAAAGTCAGACATAAATCTTTTTTTTGGAATGATTGATACACATTTTAGTACCATTTACACCCCTATCCTCTTGACCAGTAGCAGATAATTAGGGACTATTTTTCTATCGACAGGCTATTTAAAAATATTCTGAAAAAAACAAACTGTGCATGAAGATTCAATTCAACTCCCACATATTGTCTGAATTGTATAACTATATATGTCACTCTTTCAAAAATGTACCATTCAGTTGTCTTAAATTCAGAAGACAAATGGTAACAACTATCTTTATGAAGATCACAATTTTGGAATGTTACATGTTGAGACTTTAAAAGTTATATTTATTTTTTAGCAGTTAATTTTCTAGCTACTGAATCTTGTGCACAGATGCTACAAAAACTGACCAGAGTATTAAAGATTCCATTACAGGTGCCAATATTACATTATTTGTGATAGTGATAATAAATGAGCAAAGAGTAGAAATCACAGACAATAATGTTCCATTGTCAATTAGCATAAAGAATTCCTAACATATAGTCTTTAATGGAGGACGAGATTTGTAGAGAAAGTGGCAATGAACTTACAGAAAAGTCCATCAGTTGCTCCCACTGCCCAAGACTGAAGAAGACTAAGGTGGCTGTGGTAGGAGATGTATTTGAGGGCTTGATCTTTTCTTAGGATATTAAAATACATATGCTGGTTTGATGTTGTTGTTTGATTTTACCATTGGTTTCTCATCTTATTCTTGGTTGATAAAAGTTAGTAGAAAGAGCATGGAAAAGAAACACATTAAACTGGGAAAAGTCAACAACAATTGCAAAATAACAATTTCCAGAGAATCATCCTCTTCTTGGTATATGCCACCAAGAAAATGTTCTAGTTGGCTTAACTTTTTCTACTCACCAGTAAAGAGAGAGAGTTGGTAAGATCAGTAAATCTGATATGACCACGTTACAGAAAAAATATAAGAAAAATATGCATGAAATTAGATTCCCTTCACCTTTCTCTGTCCTCTAGGAGCTAGCTAAAACCAAATATGATAACCTCAACTACTTTTCCTTAAGTAATGTCAAAGCTTTGACAAAATGTTCCTGTCTTCAAAACAGACCTGTATAAAGCTGGAGTTACTGTGTG